>WSTH01000983.1:0-15759 GCA_019616345.1 Ceratobasidium sp. 395
GATGATTGGATGGCGTAATAGTACACATCAAAACGTACCAGAAATGACATAGACTAGACAGTGGTCGCGGTTAGGATATGACTCCCCATCTGAATTCCATGACCCTTTCTTTCCTTCGCTCCGAGGTTCTTCCAACTCGGAACTTATTTCAAGGGGCTGAATGGAAGCGCAGATAGAATATACGCATCCATATTCACCGCCAGCTGGCCGGTCTGTACGATCGATGGCTGAGTAACAATATAGGAATATCAGGATAGAATTGACCTTATGAACTGTATCACTCCAGCCGTCGACTTTCCACGCTTTCTCTCGGGTCGACTTCCGAGTCTCAAGATCACTGTGCATAGAGCTAAGTAAGGATAACACCAGCAAGATAATAAAGATCAACTCACGTATATTGCCACATATGGTGTACTTGATGCAGCCGTCCGACCTGCGAGAACCAGGCACCTACTGGCTTCACGAGCTCCTTCCGCGCTTCAATTCCCCGACGCCTAACCGCCGCTAGATTAGACTAGAACAGAACAAACTATAAAATGTGACGTACCAAGCATTCTCCCATTCCAAAAGAGCTCCAGGCTGAAGAGAGTACGTGCGTAATTCAAAGATTCCTCCTTGAGTGTGCGGAGGGCTAGATGGAAGGAACGCAAATTCTTGGCATAACTGGTGGTTGCGTGACTGGAGGAATGGTCGTAGAGCTTTCTCGGTCGCCTGAATCTGAAAATAAAGAGTATTAGGTTATGACCATGTCATCAGGGATTAGCTTGGAAAGGGCCAAGAGTTTCTCGGGTGGAATAGGAGGTTGACATGTGTGAGAATGGCGACGAGTGGGAGCTAAGGGGATAGGGCATCCACTGAACCTACTTTCGAGGAGCTTTTCGCCACCTTGGTCGTTCGATCGTACCCCCCATAGTTCTCATACTCCAAGATGTGTACTGACCAAATGAATTAGTTCAATAAAGATAATACCATATATAGGATAACCACTCACCAAATGTATCTAACGCACCAACGGTGGTCTCCCAGCTACCAGTTAACTTGACATGCAATTCTGGGTCTGCCAAAAGTGCTTCATAGTGCTCTTGTCTGATATACTGTTATGTTACTGGGCGCTGTAAGGATGATAAATCACTTACGCGGCTTTTTTGTATTCTTCGACCTTGTCCGGCTTGACGCGATGGGCTAGCCAAGAGCGATAAGATCAGCATAGGCCCAGCGACCAGATGGCAGACGCGTACTCTCGAACTAATGATCTCATTAGTTACCATCGGCATATGAGTTTGTATAAATAGTTTAACGCACTCCGTGAACGTACTTTCCGCGACCAATCAGCCTCGAGTACTGTTGAATCTCGAGCTCGCCCTCTTTCTTAGCTTGTTCACTTCCATACAGAACGCTCTATGTATATCACAGTAAGTCACCAGGTCCAGACTATTTGTCTCGATTGTGAAGATTTTCGGTTTTTCTCTTCAATAACGCTTTTAATTCGCGTTCGCGGCCAAAGGAGCCGACTCATTGAACAATCATTGACAGATCCTGCTTACATTCAGAAGTCCCCGAGTCTGGATAGCGCTAGCTCGCGGGACCACGTGTCGGGCAACTACTGATCGCACGAGAGGTATCATTACTGGTATGAGAGTGGTGGTGGTGAAGAAGCAACACAGCTAGTCACAGGGCGTACAGTGGGCGATGGGTGGGTTGCCGTTTGGGTGATCGTCGGAAGTGCACGTGACGGCATCAGGCATCAGGGCACGGTGTGGAGAAGCAGTAATGATGTCATTGTATGCACAATAGTCATTACAATCGCCACGACACCTACCTTGTGCATTGCGGAAGGAAATCTAGTAGCGTTCTCATTTTCTCAAAAGATTCTTCGGTATCAATCAAACTGCATCATGGCCCCTCCCTCTTCCCTTTCCGATGTCCGTGCGCTCGTCTTCGACGTCTTTGGCACGGTCTTTGATTGGCATACACCCATCACGCGGACTCTCGCAGCCCACGCACGCCCCAGCTCTAACATTACCCTCGATCAATGGGCCATATTCGCACATAAATGGCGACAGGGGATATACATGTATCGCCGTGCAGCCGTCGAACGCGGAAAATACTTTAGCCCTGATACTATCTATTTGAGGACGCTGGAGGAACTCGTTAGGACAGAAAGTGTGGATGAAGATTGGGATGAAGGAGATATGCGGCAGATATCAGAAGCTTGGGGAACGCAAGAGTCATGGAGCGATACAGTGACCGGATTGGATCTGTTGAAGGCTAAGTATACTGTGTATGTTCCTCCGGTTTAAGTTTACACAGACCAGTAACCACCAATCATTCTCCAGAGTGGCGCTATCAAACGGGTCCGCCAAGGACCTAATCGCGATGGCAAGTCTATCTTATTTGTGTCCCATTTTAGATCTAATACCCATTCGCAGAATCGAGGATCGGGCGTAACTTGGGACTACATCCTTACATCCGATCTAACCAATGCTATGAAACCATCGCCAGAGTCGTACAAAACCGCAATTCGCCTCCTTGGCCTCAAACCGGAAGAGACTGCAATGGTTGCAGCACACGAATATGATTTACAGGCAGCCATGTCGCAGTAAGTCATTTGTATCAACTTAGCTAGGCAGAACATTGATACCTCTAACGCATAAACTATAGGGGCATGCGGACCATATATGTGACCCGTGAAACCGAGGATCTGGAGGTGGACAAATCATCGTTATCGAAACAATTCGATTTAGTTGTTGAGACAGGTGGACTGGTTCAGTTAGCGGCGCAATTGGGTATTCAAGCATGACTTCAACGCTACGCTTTCACAGAACTCAATAAAAAACATTTTTGATTTAACTATTAAAAACGCGAATAGATGTCAAACACATTAATCTAATCATACTCTAGTCAACAACGATAACACTACAGGGCTCACAAATCCACAAGTCCACAATCATTACCAAGCTCAATACGATATGACCCAAGCCTTCCCTGCCCATTTCTCCCAATCTGAAAACATCGTCTCTGCCACAAAGTGCGCAACATCCGCTCGCGACACAGTCCATGCACTCTTCAGCGCCTCGCCAGTCCGGTATGCATCTTCCTTCCTATCCGCCACGCATTCACCACTTGTAAACATTGAAGGACGCACGATCACCAAATTCTGTTCACCTAGCCACCCATCAGCAGCTCCATCCCAGCCCCCAGCCCGCTTTACGACACTCTCTTGCTCGATCTTGTCCACGTGCGGCCAGTGCAAGAGCCATCGGTACATGAGTTTGAGTGGGAGAGGGAGGAGGGATTGTGTACGCGCGTCAAGGCCGTTAGATGTAATCGTCACAAGCTTGGGACGCGTTGAGGATATGGTGGATGATTGAATCACGGTAAGCAGAACAGACATGCATCGTGCTGTGAGGTCTGCTGGGGTCATTACGAAGCCCTTTGTGAATGAAAACTTGGGATATGCGCCTGCATTATTAGAAGTCAATCAGTACACGTACAGCCCCATGACTATTAGCAAGTTACTCACCAATTCCGAAAAATACAGTATCCACCTCGCCATCTCCCTTGGCCGTATTCCATGCCTGTCGTACATCTGCTTCGATGAGACCATCGCCGGACACAACTTTCAATTTGCCGTCGCGAAGATATGAATGGATAGTGGGATCTGCCTCTACCGTCTCGGGGTGACGAAGTAGTAGCGTGCAGGTATGACCATGCGCTAGTAGACGCTGAGTGACAGCATAGCCAACGTTGCGGGAGGCACCAAGGAGTAATACATGCATTGCGCTCGAGAGGCTTAGGGTGTATGCGTTAAGAGTAGGCGGGTTGGACGCGCAAAAGAGAAGTTTAGAGTGCTGTGTAGCAATGTTCGAAGCAAACGAGTTCGTATTTATAGCGACTACTCTTCAGACTCGATGTGTCTAGTCGACGTGTCAATCGAGGACTACTAAGCTATCTTGGCCGGCGCAGCCTTTGCCGACGCTCAGTCTCACTGTCGTTTTCCATAAATTGCATGCGCAGACGCCCATGGCGGTGAAAGCGATGCATTGCGGTTGTTTTACTCGAGTCAGAGTGAAGTCATAGAGTGCGCGTGTGCCTGCCGAGCATAACTTCGGAGGATTCATACGTAATCCTGCCTCGGCCTCGGGCGGGGATGGAACTATCAAGGACCATAATATGTATAAATTAGGAGACAAGCTTAGCCTTTTTGGCTCTACAAGCGCGCATTGACCTGGTGTGCGATCAAGGATAATTTAGCCGAGGTGATATCGTGTGTAACATGTTATCTAACCGAGCCTAGGAATAGCACTAGATAGAGTCATATTCACCCAATATCCACCTGTATCTCATTTACAACATTGCAAGGCCTGCACGCCGTTAGTGAACTAAGAGCAAGTCAGCAGGATTCGAACTCAGACAGTTTTCTAATGGATTTGGTAACGCTAGCTGAGTTTCTTAGCCTTTGCTCATTGGCCATTTGCTGGAGTAATCGACCACAACAAAGTTGTTGTATTTGAGGCTACAAAGATACAATACAGGAATCACAGGCGACCAAAGGTTCATTGCCAGATCAAGAATTACAGGAACAGAAAAGACGTAAAGCCCAACGCACGATCTTAATACGAGATGACCCAACCTTTCCCTGCCCACTTCTCCCACTCTACAAACACCTTCTCAGCAACAAAATGACCAACATCCGCCCTCGAAACCGTCCACGCACTTGGCAACTCAGCATCCACACGATATGCATCTGCCTTGTTGTTCGCGAGGCATTCACCACTCGTTAGTAGGGACGGCCGTACTATTACCACATTATTGGCCCCGAGCCATCCATCGTTACCTTCCCAGCCGGCAGCTCGTTTGACATTGTTCTCTTGTTCGATCTTGTCTACATGAGGCAGATGGAGGAACCAGCCGTAGAAGATCCTCAGAAGAAAGGGAAGTAGAGCATGGGTCCGATCGTCTAGACCATTAGAGCTAATGGTAACCAGCTTGGGACGAGTGGGGGGTGTGGTAGACGATTGGATGACGGCAAGTAAGACGGCCATACTACGAGCTGTGATATCGGGAGGATTAAGAACGGCCCCTTTAGTTAGCGAGAGCGAGGGTTCTCCGCCTGGAATATTGGACTACACGTTAGTACATTTCACAGGATCTAATTGTAATAGCCCACTCACCAATCCCGAAGAAAACAGCGTCGACTTGTCCATCACCTTTGGCGGCATCCCAACCTCGTTGAACATCCGCTTCAACTAGGCCGTCACCAGGTACAATTATTGCCTTTCCGTCTTTGATGTAAGGCCCTATGGAAGTATCAGACTCCATGGCCTCGGGACGGCGAAGTAATAAAGTGCATGTATGCCCTTGGGCGAGCAGACGCTGGGCAACAAAGTAGCCAATGTTGCGAGAGGCACCAAGCAGCAGCACGCGCATTATATTCGAAGTAGGACGAGGAGCTTAGCAGGTGGAGACAACAGTAAACTGTTGAGAGTAGCTCGGATGAAAGGGTGGTGATGAATTATTCGAAGTACGACCAGCATATCGTATTTATAGAAGGCCTTTCATCCATGCGCATGCGTTGCGGCTTGTCCGACTTGCCCTAAGGCAGTGCATCGGATTGTATGTGCGCAGTTGGAACCACCAAACCAAGATAGCGAGCTGCCGAAGGTCCAGCGGCGAATTACACGTGCCTGATCGGGCTCGGGCCCGCTTCGGTCATATTACGTGTCGCTACACCGGTACTATCAAGTATCACGCCCGGAACGCCGGGCTTCGGCCCATTGGACGACCGGACCGCCGGGCAAATGGCAACTCGGACTGTTGTATATTGGGTTCAATTGCTTTCAAAAACAGTTTAAGGCTACAGCCTCCGAAGAGGTAGTGTGTATTTGACAACGGATATTAAAGTGATTATGTTACCGAGGCCGGTTGTGTGAAATAAAAGCCTGACTTCACGAGAAACGTAGACTTGGTTTTTTGTGTCAGATTCCATCAGGTAGCCTCTAAATCCTTGACTTGATGATCAGGTTGGCCACATGACAATTTGTGCGATTCCGAGGTTGTAAGCTCCCAATGGCTATCGTGAATATGATAATATAATGCAAACGGATTTGAGACTCAAGCGTTTAAGTCAAGAGCTGAAACAAAGCACTTACGCGTGCTGGCAGCTTGAACTGCAGTAAGTGACTGAATTACATCGCCCACATATATAGCGGATAGATAATTCGGGAAGAGAGAGACCGGAGCAGCGAGGATAGGCGCAAGAGCGTGCCTTGCAATGTTCGTCTTCTAACGGCTTTGTGAACTGAACCCAAGCTGAGATGACCTTGTTCGTATGATGTAGCACCAACTTCTGTTTGTCGCGATCCATCGATCCAGCCGGTTGGTACTCCAAAAACTGCCTGAGAACCTTAGCGCATTCTATCTCCGAGTCGTAGAAGAGTTCGGGAGCAGCTGCAGCTAAATCCTTCATCACGGTTCCCAACAGAGGGAGCATGTCGATTAGAGGGCCTTCAAAGACATCTGTACTCGGACATGCGCTTCCTGCATATTGTCATGAGTTATGTGTTGGGTGGCTAAGCACATAGATCGTTACCCTCGTTTAGCATTAATAGTAGGATGCGTCCGGTAAGGGCGACAAGCTCGACACTCGCACACATACGGGAGAATCTGTGTTGTTCCTGTGCTGTTGGTATATCTTGATTCTGAGCAACGCTACGACGTTAAGCTGTTAGCGTTTCGAGCGGGTGAATTTCAGAATAGACTAACATAATCATAACTAAAGCGATTAGCCCATATGACCTGAAGTGTGAGTGATCCGCCGCCAATATTTGGCCTTTGTGTTCGAATAATAGCCACAACAACCGAAGAGATACTTCTATAGCATCTATCTTGCCTTGGACGGTCGCTGAATCGTCCGAGACCGCCATATGTAGGGCGAGACCAGTCAAGTTACTCATAAAACCAACGGATATAGTTTTGGCGTCTGAGTTATCTTGTCGCCACCTGGGGAGTAGGCCAAAGTATGCTCGAGAGATTTTTTGGCTATCCTCTGAATCAACAAGGGGGTTTAGATCGTAGTCCTCTGGCTTCTCCTTTTCAAAAACAGGCATGCAGACAAACTGAAGGATTTGTCGTTCTTGGTGAGATCCAGCAAGGTATGCTCGAAAAGCCAGGTCTTTAAGACGATTGAGAGTGTCGTAGCTACTATATGAGATTGGATTGTTTAAAATGTATTCTAGACTAAAGCCTCGTTTACTCACGTCTCCTTAACCGAATCGGATAGTGCTAGCTTTAGGGCGATAACCAGGAGAAGTGTAGATCCAGGGAGTAAACCTCGTTGACATAGCGTGAAGAATGAGTCTCGGCCTGCCCAGAACATAGTTGCGGTAAGGACAACGTATAATTCCTTTGGACTTTCGCCTTCCATATAACCCGAAAAGCGATGATCATCCAAGACTCTACAGAATTCATCGAATGAAGTGGGGTTCTCCATCGCTTGGGCCGCCTTATCTAGTGCTTCCGTAGATATCCTATTACACAAATCCTCCCAGCTCGCGTTTTGCGGTAAGGTGCTGATAATCCTGTTCACAGCGTAGCGTGTTGGTCCAAGAGCGGCCAGACAAGTTATATGCAAGAAATATCGAACACAAAGGAAACCATAGTAGTACTGGAAGATCTACCGTATTCGGGCCAATAAAATGGAGCGTCAATAAGCCAGTTCGGCGAAGGAAGCGGTGTCAGATGTGGACGTGCGTACTGGACACTTACGTTACGAATACCATTTCCTAGTGAATAATCTACGAGTGCCGTCGATACAGTATTCATATTCATGCTGACAGTGCCATAGATTCGTGGGTCACATCTATAAAGCGAGCTCTCTAGGAGAGCTAAAGAAGGGACCGAGCACAGTTGTCCTTCAGTATCGAAGAATTCAATTTTATTAGTTGGGATATCTGAGACTCGAGGCTCGAAGTTTTCCATAGAGCATTTGTCAAGTTCTGGGCCCCAGATGTGTTCTGACATTATGCAAACGAGCTAGTAAATCCCGGTGAAGGCACAGGTAGAGGTCGGATCACTCAGGCGTGAGGGGCCTGGTTTGCCACAGTCGCCGATCAAAAGCTGTGACAGGGTAAACACTTTTCCCCCGATTGATTCATACACACTTGAAGCGGAAATAATTGGTGTAGAAAGTTTTGAGAAAGCTGATCCAAAAGAGCATCCACGCGAAGGAGAAAATCGAAACTTGCACGGTCGAGTTGCGGATGGACGTGACCATCACGTGATGGTGACAGAGGTGAGCCGTGACAAGCACCAGACTCGTAACCAGCCAAACACTTACCCCACGACAAACTATGCCACAAAGTACGACATCATCAGCTCGTTAAATATGTAATTAAAAAAAAAAAAAGTACGACATCATTATCCCCGGGTGATAGAAGATCTCGTCCAGGGAGTGGAGGGTTATATGTAGCCTAGATTAGTGGGTCTAGTGTCTCAACACGACGTGGTATGGGCAGGAACTGTGTATTAAGTAAGTTTACTATCTGTGAGGTAATCTTGGTGAAGAAAGTAACACGAAGTCTCAGCCGCTGTGGATCACTCCGACCTGGCCGATCACTGTGTAAAACCATATGCTCACGATGACTTAGCTGCCTTCTCTTCGACCTCCAACTTATTTATGATAGGTTGTACTCCAATGCCCCTGCTCGACATCTCTCCAGTATGAAGCTCTTGGAATTTGCGGGCTTAGCATTGGCCAGTTCTGTTGCTGCGCGGAGTGTTCCGACCAGTGATGACTCTAGTCAGCTCGTGTTCGGCTCTGGTGTTGAGCATCGACGTGAGTACCTGAAGAACGACGTGCTTAGTTACGCTAATCAGGCCTTACAGATGAACTCTTTTCGCACTCATCATTCCCCTCGCATCAACTTCGTTTCAAGTCTCCTAAGCTATGCGACCCGACGGTAAACCAGCACAGTGGGTATCTGGATATATCGGACGAAAAACATATATTCTTCTGGTATGTGTTCTCTTTCCAGGTCTCTATGTATCGAGCTCTGACTTTGGGACTTATTGGGTGCAGGTTCTTTGAAGCGAGGAACAACCCCTCTACCGCTCCTGTCGTCATCTGGCTGAACGGCGGGCCAGGATGCTCGAGCACAACCGGATTGCTGTTTGCTCTCGGCCCATGCAGTATACGAGATGGTGGAAACAGCACGAGCTGGAACGAGTATTCATGGAATACGAATGCAAACATGATTTTCATCGACCGTACGTTTCCCCTCTTTCCTCCGTTTTTTGAGACTCATCGTGTCGGCTTCGATTATGTATTGGATCTTTAGAGCCGGCTGGCGTTGGATACTCGTACAATACTGGGTCAACGATCGATAACTCGTTCATCGCCGCTGACGATATGTGGGCGTTCCTTCAGCTTTTCTACGAGCGGTTTCCAGAATACAAGGGCGAGCTGCACGTTGCAGGTGAATCGTACGCTGGGACTTATGTACCACACATTGCGAGCGCGATATATAAGCACAACAAGGCCCTTGCGAAGGAGCTAGTCACAGACCAACAGCATATCAACATGACGAGCATTATATTGGGCAATGGTTGGTCGTACAGGTCCACTCGGCGGATTGATTACTTAAATATTTGTTAGGCTTAACCGACCCTTATCATCAATTTGGTTCTTTGTACGAGTGGTACTGCGATGGAAAATGGAAAGTCTTGGACAAGAACGGACCGCAATGTGCGAGGCTCAAGGAAGCGGCTAGGATTTGTCAACGTATGGTCAAGGTTAGAACCATAGGGCATTTGGGGGCGGAACTTTACTAATCAGGATGTAGGTCTGCGAGGATTTTGATTCAAGTCTTACATGCGGGCCGGCTGGATTCTTCTGTTTCGAAGAGGTGTTTGGAGCCACAATTGTACGGGTGGTTTTCTGACCTGCGGATACTCTCTGGCTAACCTCACCACAAGTCGGCGAAACTCAACCCATATGATGCTCGTATGAGGTGCGACCTAGAAGAAACGGCTGAGGCTTGCTACCCCGAGATTCCATGGATATCGACGTACCTTAACTCGCCGCACGTCAAGCGAGAGCTCGGGATTTCATCTAAGAGAAACTTTACTTGTGCGTCACACCGATGACCAAACTCGGCGGAAACTGACGTTTGTCTGGGATTGGCTTATAGCCTGCAACTATGATATGCATACAAGGTTTTTGGAGAGTGGAGATGTTGGGCGAAGATCGTCGGTCCTATTGCCTGAGTTGATTGAGGATGGACTTAGGGTGCTCGTGTACGCTGGAGACGCGGGTAAGTGTTCTGCCAATCAAAGTGTAACCTAGTCACTTATGGCTACCTCGCCCGTAGATCTCCTCTGCCCGGGCATGGTGAGTGTACATGCCAGCCAGCCATAACTGAGTCCTCACAATCCCTCTCGGTGACAGAGTCAAATACCTTGGATGGAGAACTTGAAGACCTCCGTTCAGAAACAGTTCAACAATGCGCCCACTCTCCCCTTGCGCACGCATAACCGTACGGCGGGCACTACGAGGTCTGCAGGTGGGAAAGGAGAGGCAGGCCAGTTTGTGTTGGTAGAGATATATAATGCGGGGCATATGGCGCCGCATGATCAGCCTGATGCATCGTTGAACATGTTCAATCGGTACGTCGAAGGAATCTTGTTCTAGCATTGGCGGTCATGGCTCATCTTGTGAACAGGTGGATTGGGAATAAGCAATTATCGGACGGAAAGTAGTAACTAAGAGCTACCATGAACATAAGGCACATCAGAGAGTTTCGATAAGTCGATTAAAATGTTTGGCTACAATCTGACGAAATGATTGAACGGAACCCTGGATCAAACTCGTGTACCATATCTTCCAAGAATTTTGAACGGAAAAGGTCGTGTGCTAAATGGCAATATCACCTTGTAACTAAATCCGACAAGCCAAGGCTCAAATCGACGGGTTGAGTACTCGCCAAACTCTGATCCCGAAGGGCTCGTTTCTTCGGCGGCCAGCTGAAAGAGATTCGATCTACTGGATTGTACAAAGCCAGCCACCATTTATATGCAAATCAAAATGTAAGAGAGGTTGCCGGGAATGAACGCCAAGCTAAGGCAGGTAGCTGATAAACTGTTATATATTTAGAACTTGTTTATCAGTGATTCCGGAATATAGCACGTGATACGGCGTCACTCGTGGCTGGCTGCGCTTGTGGCAGCAAAGGGCGCCGGAAACTGTTTAATGTAATCAAGAAGCCAGCCACACGAGCTGCCTGTTCGCACGCATGTAAAATGCTGAGGCGCGAAATGATAGACATTTGATGGGTTACATAGGTACATTTGATTTAAGGTAAAAAGATAACCCGCCAGTCACAATGGATAGTTGTAAACTACATGACGGCATGTCAACCATAGTAGGATAGCCTTCAAGGCCGGAAGTACTCTTGCCAGTGTTTCCCGAGCTTGTCGCGGTCTAGGTTGAGGTGCAAAAAGCCACGCGTGGACATCAAGGCGGTGTTCTGGGGACGAAGAAGAGTTGTCCGAAGATCGGGGGGAACCAATAAGAGCTTATTACCGTTGAAAACTATCCAACCGTCATCGTTCAATGTCCAGGCCATGTGAGGACAATTGAGCTGGCAGCCTAGGTTGCATAGTATGTGTGGCTCAGGAATGACGGACAGAGAGTGCACGAGTTGAGATTGACCACTATTGATTGGTAAAATATCGTCCATTGGCTTGAAGACCAATCTGACGTTCCAGACACGGATGGTTGTATCATCAGAGCCGGATATGACGTACGCGCCATCAGGTGAGTATGCAACGGAATTGACAGCGCCGGTATGCCCCTGCATGGGCCTGCCTAGTGGCTGACCGGTGCGTGCGTCCCAGATGCGTATGGTTTCATCACTGGAGCCAGATGCGATGTATGCGCTATCTGGTGAGCACGCAACAGAAAGGACATAACTAGTATGTCCCGACAACGGCCGCCCTAGTGATTGGCGCGCGCGTGCGTCCCAGATACGTATGGTGCAGTCCCAAGAGCCTGAAATGATATATTCGCCATCTGGTGAGTATGCAACAGAGGTGACAAACCAGGTATGTCCCACGAACGGTTGTCCCACTGGCTGACAGGTGTGCACGTCCCAGATACGCACGGTTTTGTCATAGGAGCCGGAGACGATGTATGCGCCGTCTGATGAATACGCAACGGAGCTGACTTCGCTGGTATGTCCCTTTAGCGGCTGTCCTCTCTGCTGACCTGTATATGCGTCCCAGATACGTATTGTGTTATCTCGAGAGCTAGAAATAATGGATGCACCATCTTGTGAGTAACCAACGGAGCGGACATGGCTGGTATGTCCCTGCAGTGGCTGTCCGACCGATTGACCTGTGTATGCGTCCCAGATACGTATGGTGTTATCCCAAGAGCCAGATACAAGGTATGCCCCATCTGGCGAGTACGCAACGGAGCCCACAGCGCTACTATGCTCTCGCAACGGCTGTCCGATTAGCTGGCCAGTATGTGCGTTCCAAATATGCATGGTCCCGCCAAAACTGCCAGATACGATGTACGTGCCATCTGGTGAGTACGATGCGCAAAATACACCTGCATGAACATCCATGGTGGCAACAGGTGTGGAATTTCTCTGGCTCATTGCTGTCCTCCGTCCCGTTATCAGACGTGTTCGCGGTTGACGGTAGTATTCTGAAATTGGGCTATTGTCCGGCCAAAATGACAAGGTCGACACGTATATATGGGGAGTACTAAGCCTAGCTGCAGTTGATGCAAATGAGTGCGCAAACTTGGACATGTGTAGGAGTAATTTTCGAATGCCGTCGCTTGGTTGGACTATGTCCTAAAAAACCCATGAGTTACTCGGTAGTGCCCTCAGGTCAATGGCCTACCAAAGTCAACGTCTGCGCTTCATCAAGCGTCCTAACACCTCTATGAATGTTCCCACTCAGGTTCATCACCTCCATCCAGAGCATAAATCGCTCGGATGCAAACTCGCGCAGCATACTGACGAGATCCTGTGACCCTTCTGCCGACATGTAGTGGGCTACCCAGTAGCGGCAGGCGTACAGGAGCTGACTTGAGATAGCCTTCTTGACTCTGGTGGGTAGGTCTGGCACATCCTTGTCAAACACATACGAGGACTCGAGGTTGCAGATGTTGAATGATGGGTTCTGTAGCTTGATATGCTTGAAACATAGCCGCGCCAAATGCGTGTGGCGTTTGCTTGCATCGCAATAAAACACCCTCGATCGACGTTTGTCGAGCAGATAGTCAGGAAAAGACTCATGTAGCGTGGTGATCGTATGGGCTGTCATGTCTGATAAATGCAGTACCGAAAACAAGGGACGTAGCGCCGCCCGCACCTTCCTAGTACTGAGTCCTAGTAGGCTAGCCATATCGTCTATCGACAACGGCTCCTGAGCACATATAACGGTGTCAAGCACAAGTTTCATCTCAGCCTTATCTCGGCTCGTTATGGTTGGATTAGTGAATGCCGCTTCGAGTATGACAGTGTACAGGTCGTTTATGCCTTTCTCGCTATCGTTCGACGAGTCTTCACAGACCTCCAGGATATCTTCAAGTCGGTCTTCAGCCCGAGAGAAGTTGTCACACGCAAGGTATCGAACCACGGTGGAAGCGTAAATGAACAGAACACCCGATCGTTCTACGAGAATGTTGAGGTTGGCTGCCGAAAGGCTCATATGCGGCTTAAGCTGCGCGTTTAGGTATGTTTTGATGTCCTCCTGGACAGTCGGGCGACCAAGCTCGTGCAAGCGCAACTCGGTAGGGGCGCGGTCTCCATGCTGACCACGCATACGATCGAGTATCTTTGCGTCCGGACGACTCGCTACGAAGAACTTGATTGGAAGCTCCTGCGCGTGCGAGAGCAAAGCATTCAGCATTCGGTCTACGCCATCGTTGTTGTCGCATTCATCCAAGGCATCGATCACGATCACGAGGTCGGTCCGGAGAGCAATGTTTATATGTCCGAGTGGTTCGAGAATCAGGCGCTTGAACTGACGAAGTAGCACCTGATTATGTACATCCGGGTCGTTTTCTAGCACGGGAGACAGAGCAGACCGGAATGGACGCGAGAAACGAGATAACTGATACGACATTGTCGGCACGATTCGGTTCACGTCGCGACACGATGGCAGCTGTCGAGAGCAAAAGAAGCTCGCCGCTAGCTTCTTGAAGCGTTCCAGCCGCTCACAGAAGCTATACGCGATCGTGGTCTTGCCAGTGCCAGCCATGCCGTTCAGCCAGTAGATCTTTGGGCTGTTTTCATTGCACGCCCATTCATATATGTCTTCTAGAAGATCAACACGAGTGTCCTGAGTACATCGGCCCCGAAGGTCGGATGACTCTCCTGAGTCGTATTTTGCGGCTGGAGAGTGAGGGAGGGATTTAAGCCGACTTTCCTATTGGCGCCATTATGTGATCAGCTCCGTGGAGTCACTTGACCCGGCAACCAGCCAGCAATTCGTCAAAACCCACCGTTGCCTGTTCTTCAGCGACTCGCAAAGTCTTAATACCTACGTTGCTCTATACATGGATGAACGTCACGTAAACGCTAGGACGTGTTGACACTCACCGTCAATCTCTGAATTAGGGCTTGAATGCGGCGATTGTGCTCGAGTATCTTGTCCGCGTCCGTTTGGTGCGTTCCGATGCTAGTCTCCGACAGCTTTAGCCGAATACTTTCAAGCTCTTGGTCAATCCCTCTATCTTATACGATCAGCGTAAGTATCGACGAGACAGCAAGGACTCACTTGGCGAAGTTGATGATAGTCGGTGCCATCGTAGGTGGGGTCGATGCGTCAAAAAACTCGGCGAGATCGTGGAACAGACCGTTGAGGTCTTTCCTCAGTTTCTCATAGTCTGCGCGATTTTGGTTTGCAGTCTGGCCATACTGTCGTCAACACAGAACCTATGCACTCCAGTTTTCACCTACCTCGAAGATCTCAATACCTTCTACGATTATGTCAACAGCTTCTTTGAGAGGGCCAAAACTGTTGAATCCCTTGAGTAATTTCTTGGCGAAATCCTTGAAGTCGGCCCAGCGCTCACGCTTGGGATCTTGTTTGGAGGTCTGCGGTGTAGGTATATTAGACGCTGGTGGGATAGATGTGTTGTTATCTGGCTCTACGGTTGGTGGTGCGGCAGCCAGAGACGAGGGTTTAAAACGCTCTGGTGTAGGCTGTTGGCCGGTTCCAGGCATACACGAGATATTTACTTGGTGAGCCGATTGGGTCGAGGGCCCGGGGTTGCCGGACGAGCTAGAGAGTACAGTTTTGACTCGTTTGAGACATCGTTCAATGCCTTGCAAATCCAAACTTCGTTTGTTTTCGCCGCTCATTGTTTCAAATAAGCAAGAAGATGAATGTCAAAAAAAAACAACGAGATACAGTTAATTTACTATTGTTGATGGTCTAGTGAACTTAGCGCTTGGCGACTACAAGCTCAAGAAATCTCCCGGGTCGCGGCCACTCGGATGCCAAACTCGACCACACCGCCACCCTTCCACTGGTTTTGCTTAGCACTCCTCCCTAGGGGAGGCCGCTCAAGGTCATATGTAGAGTAGCAAACTCCACGACGCTGCTTCATTTTCCTGCCATCCACGTAGCCGACAAAGTACAAGAATGCCGCTCGGTGTTTCACCGGACTTCACCCCGGTTTTGTAAGGGGCTGGATGGTGGGGTAAGTGAGAAACGAGAGCAACGCAAACAACAGGA
>WSTH01000984.1:0-15748 GCA_019616345.1 Ceratobasidium sp. 395
AATCACAAAAAATGTTTTTGGATGCTTTCCCAAAAAGGTAATGTTTCCTTATATGGTTAGACCCAGTGGATTCTGAGCGCTCCTGATCACTTCCCAGTTCCCTAATTGGGTCAGGAGAGCTCTGGATCCCCATAGGTGGATCAGGAGCGGTCCAGATACACATAGGTGGGTCCAGGGTGCTCTGCAAAAAAGTGGGGTAGCGGGAATCACTCCAAAGAACTTCCTACCCAGCACAGTTTTTGCTGATGTTGGCGCTCTCATTACAAATCAAACAGCTTATCTCAGCCAGTGCCTATCACAGCCAAAGCGCTCACGAGGCAACTTGGCGTTGATTCACACTACTTTGTTCCAACGTAGCAGCTCACTCCCCTCCCTGGCTTTCAAGGAGCTCTCACTACAAGTATATCATGGAGGAGAACAGAGGTCGAGGCGCAAACATCCTTATTTTCGGTAAGCGACCAGTCTCTTGTCCTGAAGAGCACGGCGCTGATTTGGTACAACAGAGGGCGGACTCGCCGGCGGGCTGTCTTCACTTATGATAATCAAGGAGCTTATGACCAGGGTCTATAATGCAGGCGGGAGACAGCAGATCCGCAAGCTCTGCAAGCTGATGGCAGGGACGGGCACGGGAGCGTGAGTAATCGCGATTGCTCCAGTGGTCAGGGTTACTAACCATATATCGATCACGTCTTGCATCGCACAGGCTAATCGCGTGTATGCTAGTGCTGCTAGGGTTGGACGTGGACCAGGCGATATCGGCCTACTCGAAGCTTGTGGAGTCTGTGTTCTCGGAGAAGAAAATAGTTAGTGCGAGCGGATCTGGGACGTTCAAGGCGAGTAAACTGGAGGAGGAGCTCAAGAAAATGGTACTGGAAGCGACGGGAGATGAGAACACGCTCATGATGAGGACGCAACACGATGAAGAAGATTGTAAAGTGTGCGTCGAACCTCCAACAGTCCTGTATACACATACCTAGACTAAACCTTGACGTCGATAGTATGGTGTTTGCCATGTCGGAGCGCAACATGACCGCCTCCACCCCTCGCATCTTTCGTTCGTACCAGGCCCCGGGCAACCAGATGCCAAACTGCCCGATCTGGCAGGTTCTGCGAGCGACCATGGCCCATCCCGAGCTCTTCAAGAGCTTCCAGGTTGGCGAGACGTCCGGAACCCCGGAGTGGCTGGTGGGAGGCGACGTTGCATGCAGCAACCCGACTCCGCATGTGCTCGCAGAGTTCAGCGCACTCTACCCAGAGCTCCGGGTGGCGTCGATCGTGTGCATAGGCGCAGGGCACGCGCGAACCATCCAAATACCGAAGCCTAACCCGCTACACCGGCTGATGCCTACGAACGTGCTGATGGCGATGAAGGACATAGCGACAGACAGCGAACGAGTGGCGCAAGATATGGCGAGTCGATTCCAGAGTATGTCGGACATGTACTTTCGGTTCAGCGTAGATCAAGGAATGCAGGACGTACGGATGAGTCGCTGGCAGGAGAAGTGTGAAGTGGCGGCGCATACTCGATCCTATCTGCTAAAAGCGGAGGTCAACAGGCAGATCGTCAAGGCAGCACAGCTGGTTGCGGCTAGCAAGGGGATTCTGGCGGGAGCTGACATCGGTGAGCTTCCCCAGATCTAGTTGCATGACTTTTCTGAGGCATGAGGATAGGCGGGACGGTGCGACAGCCAGCAGTGCAACAGACGACAGGCGTGAAGCGCTGCCCGGCGCCTTCGCCGGCGTTCACCGGCTGCGAGCACCAGATTTCGCAGGTCACGAATTGTTTGCTCAGTCAAACCAACGAACGTCGTGTGTGTGTGGTGCACGGACTCGGCGGTAGCGGCAAGACCCAGATCGCGCTCAAAGTCGTCGAGCGCACGCGAGACAAGTGGGAAGACATAGTATACGTTGACGCGACTACTCGGGAGACGTTAACCAGTATGCTCAAGGGATTTGCACTGGTGAGGAAGATTGGAGAGACACACGAGGACACGCTGCAATGGCTCGAGTCCTCTTCCCAGCCGTGGCTTCTGGTGATCGACAATGTTGATGGCCCCGATTTGGAGCTCCAGCGATTCATGCCCAGGGGACTATATGGAAGTGTGCTGATAACTACTCGGTTGCGGACCTTGGCGTTGCTGGGACGAGGACCTGGCTCGGACTGTAGCGTCGGACAAATGGAGTCTGAAGACGCGATCGAGCTGCTGTTGACGAAAGCACGAATGAAAGACGATGTGGTATCGAGCGAGGAGATGGAGTCTGCAGCAAAGCTGGTCGAGGTAGGTCGCGGTGGTTTCGCAACCGAACAGGTCACCTCTCACGTGACTTCTGATCTCAGGACCTGGGATTCCTTGCGCTCGCAATCGTTCACGCTGGCGCATACATCTTTTGCTCCAAGTCCAGCATCACCAAGTACAGAAAGCAGTGTGTGGAGAACACGCAAACGTCTCTGGAGAGGTACAGCAAGCTGGCGGGAAACATCGAGGAGTACGAGAGGACTGTGTACACGACATGGGTGATGAGCTACGAAAAACTATCACAGTATACACAACAGGTTCTAGGACTAATGGCGTACCTGCATCACGGAGGGATTACTGAGGAGATATTCAAACGAGCGGCGAGCAACATAAACCGGGCTCCAGAAATTCCACCGAACGACGAGGAGCTCGCTACGCGGAAACATGTACGAGACTGTTTGACGCCGTTTCTTGATGCAGACGGGGGCTGGGACTCGAACGCGTTCTCCACAGTCACAGACGAGCTAGTTCTATACTCGCTGATAGACTACGATCGAGTCAACCAGGCTTTTGCTCTGCACGTGCTTGTCCAGGACTGGTCTTGCACTATGATACCTCACTCGAAGGCAACAGCACTGATACATACCTCACATCTCTTGGCCCTATCAATTGACTGGTTCAATACGCTGGAAACACATACCTATCGTAGGGGGCTGCTGGTGCATGTGAGCAAACTGCTGAGTAAGCTGGATGTGAGCCATGTAAACGACGCCGAGAACTTTGCGAGGGTATACCATGACAATGGGCGATGGAAAGAGGCCGAGATGCTACTAGTGCGGGTGCTGGATGTAAGGAAGCGTACACTCGGCGAGCTGCATCCCGCCGCACTCATAAGTATGCACAACCTTGCAAATGCATACTTGAAGCAGGGTCGGTGGGACGAGGCGGAAGCGCTACAAGTGAGGGTGCTGGACGCAGAGAAGCAAACACTTGGCGAGCTGCATCCCGACACACTTACAAGTATGTCCAGCCTTGCGACCATACACTGGGGGCAGGGTCAGTGGGACGAGGCGGAAGCGCTACAGGTGCGGGTGCTGAATACAAGGAAGCAAACACTTGGCGAGCTACATGCTGACACACTCACGGGCATGAACGAGCTTGCATTCATATACTTGAACAAGGGTTGGTGGGATGAGGCAGAAGCGTTGCTAGTGAGGGTGATATATGCCAGGAAGCAAATACAGGGCGAAATGCATCCTCACACTCTCACAAGTATGAATAACCTCGCAAACACGTACTCGAAGCAGGGTCGGTGGGACGAGGCAGAAGCGCTACAGGCGCGGGTGCTAGGTGCAAGGAAGCAGACACTTGGCGAGCTGCATCCCAACACACTCACAAGTATGAATAACCTTGCATCTACATACCGGCAGCAGGGTCGGTGGGATGATGCAGAAACGCTACATGTGCGGGTGGTCGATGCAATGAAGCAAACACTTGGCGAGCTACATCCCTACACACTTAGCAGTATGGCTAGCCTTGCATCCACGTACCAGGACCAGGGTCGGTGGGACGAGGCGGAAGCGCTGGAGGTGGAGGTGCTGGATGCGAGGAAGCAAACACTAGGCGAGCTGCATCCCCACACACTCACAAGTATGCACAATCTTGCGTGGATCTATCAGAGCCAAGGTCGATGGGACGCGGCAGAAGCACTCCAGACCCGGGCGGTCGCTGCCCGCAAGCGAGTTTTCGGCGAGCAGCATCGGGAAACACTAGACGCCATGGAGCTTCTTGCCTGCATTTACGAATCGCAACAGCCACAACGCATGCACGAGCCTGAGCAGCTGGAGGTGGAGATTGAAAGAATCCGAAGCGTAGCAAGCTAACCGGGTGATCCCCAAATGGACCGATATGATCACATTTCTGCCGCTATCCATGGTTTGAGTTATTCTCCGCTTTACATGTCTCGTTTCTGTCCAGACTGGCGTACTGGCATCGTCTTTGCTCAAGCACCGTGTATGTGGTGGTTGGTTAGGTTATTGCTTCAAAAATCACCTGCTAAGCTTTAAGCATACATTGCTCCTCAATTGTAAGAAGCTATTATGCAGGAGCAAGCACGACCTATCACTCGCTACTTGTTTCGCAATGTGTGTTTGAGGGGCTAAAATGTCATACTACTAGTCTGGTGAACTATATTCGACATTGCCTAAAATTTAAGTAGCTAAGAGTACAGTGAGCAAAGAAATAATGACAAACTGAAGATCACAATAAAACCTCAGCTCGAACAATAAGCGGTAGCGAGATAGGGAGAGAAATCTTTTGTACATTTGTATACAGATATGATGCAGTGGGGCGCATGATAAAATATACGCATACGCCCTGCTAAATACTGTATATCTAGTAAACTGATGAGCGGACGAAGCGACATACCGTGCAGCGCTTCTAGGAGGGGAAAGTGTAGATCTTGATTACCAGCGAAGTATCCACTATGGTAAGTAGTTCAAGTATATTTGTTTCTAATTCAGTAGCTCATGTGTTTACAGGGAGTAGATATATCTGAGTTTGAGTTCTTACTGAACCTTTTGTCACAAATGTGCCTGGAAATATGGATCCAACGCGTGGGAGGCGGTGCTTGGCTCTTGACACTCTTGTGCACTGTATCGCCCTTGTGACCCAGGATCAAATGAACAAAGCCAGTCTACTACTATGCACAAAGACCAGAGTTGAGATAAGTCCGATACTAAGTATTAGCAACGAAGACCAAAGAGGAAGCTGAAGCCGAGGAAACCCAAGCACAGAAAGACTTACCCGATGCACCTTGAGCCTTGGAACGGCTGGGTATATTGCCACTATGGTCTCTATAGGTTTTTTAACCAATACCACTAATTTTTACTTCTCAAATCATGCACATACATCTTGCTGTGGGATTGGCAGATGCGAGAATTGTCACAAGTACCCCGCGGAGGATTGTTACCGTGAGGAATGCCGAGCTAATAGAATAAAGATACAGTCAGTGATCGTAGTGGGGATGAGTCCAGTCACAAAGCTTCGAAAAAAACCGGACTTGAAATCCGTACTCCCGCCGAACGCGCATGATTCGTCGAGGCGGTACCTTCCTGAGTGGAGGAAACAAAAACAGCAGGATTTTGGAGATTTACTGTATCACTTTGGGCGAAACATTAGTGATTAAGGAGGCGGGGCGCGTTGCGGTTTAAATGGATCGGCTCACCTAATGATTTCAACAAACCCGAGGTTGAATGGCTAGGTGAAAATACCTGGCGCTTAGAACTGCTCATCTTTCTATTTGACCTGTAACGCGTAAACAATCTATGGCCTGCGCGGAGAAAATTGGCTCGCCTAGAAGCTAATGAGAAGCGTAAGCAACAGGCCAAGAAAAAACCTATGGCAAAGCAAGAAAGAAAAAAAAAAAAAAGCCGAGGCAGAACGGCAGCACTTGAGACCGCGTAGCAGGATCAACGGCTGGTTCCGGCAAAGATCAATATTCCGAACACCCAATCCGCCCCGGTTCATACTGCTGTACGCATAATTAAAGGCAGTATCTCCTCACCAGTTACTCCTGCCGGTTCTATCACTTTGGCGCATCCTCCTACAATACCATCTCGTGCTCCGCTTATTCATCCTACTCTACCCGCGCATATATTCGTCCTAGATCATATGATTACTCCTGGGCACTTACTCAATACCAGTCAAAATCTAAGGTCGATTAGTCCAGCAAGCTTTCGTTCGACCTAGCTGGATTCCTAGTTGCGCTAAGACGGCAACTCCCGGTTCTTCGTCTTCTACAGCCTAGTCTTTCGTCTTTGATCAGATTTCATTCCGTTTGGCACCCAACATTCTCCGTGTCTGCAGCTTGAGCCTAGGAGGAGCTTTTGGGCTGGGACTCGGCCTCGAAAAAGAAAGATCCCTTGAATTCGTTAGACGTACGCATCGCTTTGATAATTTCTTTAGATAGTTTTTTCTTGTTGTCTCTCGGTTTTCCTCTATTCTCTCTCCTCTTTGTAACTCAGTCTAGTATAGCCTCGTAGCTCACTTTACTCTTAGAAGTGCTTCGCTCCACCCTTATTTTAGATCGTAGTCCCGAGCTAAGTGGCAGTCCGCCCCCATTGTATATGCCTTGGTCTCGTTTTGTCTATCTCGTTCCTCTTTTTTCATGCAATATCGCACCATAGGGCCTAGTCCCAAAAGGACAATAAACACATGATTTTTTTTTAGAAAAAAGAAAGATCCGCGCGTGACGGCCAACAGAGTACGCCTATTCAGTTTCTCGGTCGATTCAAACACTCATGACGAGACCTTGCATCTAGCACAAAAGCGGCCAAGTTCTCTAACACGACTAACGTCAAAAACAGGAGCCGGAATCATAAAACACCATACTCCAGATCACTCGGTGGTATATCATTGGTTATTGCGCGGAGGTATCGAAGCTTTGTATACGTTATAGTGCTGTATCATGCATGTTGTTCTACGCGTCGTATTGTGGATCATTACTATATACATCCCTGCTATCATACTTATTACGCTCGACTCAGCAATACCGAACAGGCACTTGCAGACAGCGGCTGAGAAACGCACATAAGCTATAACCAAAACAGCCGGATGTGCCTTGGCGCTTTCATTACAAATCAAGTAGCTTACCTCAGTCGGTGCCATCACAGCCAAAGCGCTCGCGAGGCAACTTGAGGTTCAATTCCTCCTGCTTTCTCCCAACCTGGCAGCTTCATCTCCTCCCTTGCTCTTATATAGCTGGAACTATACGCACAATATGGAGGAGAACAGAGGGCAAGGTGCAAACATCGTTGTTTTCGGTGAGTGATCGCTCTCGTGCTGTATCACACGGCGCTAATTTGGTACAGCAGAGGGCGGACTCGCCGGCGGGCTGTCTTCGCTCATGATCTTCAAGGAGCTCATGACTAGGGTTGATGCCGCCGGTGGGAGGCAGCAGATCCGCAAGTTGTTCAAGATGATGGCAGGGACGGGTACGGGAGCGTGAGTGATCACGACTGCTTCAGTGGGACGAGGGTTACTAACCGTGGGCTGAACCTGTCTTGTGTCGTACAGGTTGATAGCGTGTATGCTGGTACTGCTACAGTTGGACGTGGACCAAGCGATATCGGCCTATTCGAAGCTTGTCGAGTCCGTGTTCTCGGAGAAGAAGATAGTCAGCGCGAGCGGATCTGGAACGTTCAAGGCGGGCAAACTCGAGGAAGAGCTGAAGAGGATGGTGCGGGAAGCGACAGGCGACGAGGACACGCTTATGATGGAAATGCAACACAACGAGGAAGACTGTAGAGTGTACGCCACATCTCTCATATACTTTTATATACACAGCCAGACTAAACCCTGACGTCTGTAGTATGGTGTTTGTAATGTCCGAGCACAACATGAACGCCTCTACCCCTCGCATCTTTCGTTCCTACCAGGGTATAGCCAACCAGATGCCAAACTGCCCGATCTGGCAGGTTCTGCGAGCGACCATGGCCCATCCCGAGCTCTTCAAGAGCTTCCAGGTTGGCGAGACGTCCGGGAACCCAGAACGGCTCGTGGGGGGCGACATCGCATGCAGCAACCCGACTCCGTACGTGCTGGCAGAGTTTAGTGTGCTGTACCCGGAGCTCCAGGTAGCGTCAATCGTGTGTATAGGCGCAGGACACGCGCGGACGATCCAGATACCGAAGCCCAACCCGCTACACCGGCTCATGCCGGTGAACGTGCTGTTGGCGATGAAGGACATAGTGACAGACAGCGAGCGAGTGGCGCAAGATATGGCGGCGCGGTTTCAGAGTACGACGGACGTGTACTTTCGGTTCAGCGTGGACCAGGGGATGCAAGACGCGCGGATAGGTCGTTGGCAGGGGAAAAGCGAAGTGGCGGCACATACTCGAACGTACATGCAGAAGGCCGAGGTGAACGGGCAGATTGACAACGCGGCACAGTTGGTTGCTACTGGGAAGGGGGTTCTAGCGGGAGTAGATATCGGTGAGCTTCCCTAACTCTAGTTGCATCACGTTGCTGAAATATGAGGATAGGCGGAACCGTGCGACAGCCGGCAGCGCAACAAACGACAGGTGTAAAGCTGTGTCCAGCACCTTCGCCCGCGTTCACCGGTTGCGAACGCCAGGTCTCGCAGGTCACGGGTTGCCTGCTCAGCAACACCAACGAACGTCGCGTGTGCGTGGTGCATGGACTCGGCGGTAGCGGCAAGACCCAAATCGCGCTGAAAGCCGTCGAGCGCACACAAGATAAATGGAAAGACATAGTATACGTCGACGCGACTACCCAAGAGACGTTGATCAGCACCCTCAAGGGATTTGCGCGGGCGAGGAAGATAGGAGAATCATACGGGGACGCGCTGCGATGGCTAGAGTCCTCCTCGCATGCGTGGCTTCTGGTGATCGACAACGCAGACGATCCCGGTTTGGGGCTTCAGCGATTCATGTCCAGGGGATCATACGGGAGCGTGCTGATAACTACCCGGTTGCGGACCTTGGCGTTACTGGGACGAGGACCTGGGTCCGACTGCAGCGTTGGACAGATGGAGTCTGAAGACGCAATCGACCTGCTGTTGACGAAGGCGCGGATGAAAGACGATGTGGTATCGCGTGAAGAGATGGAGTCTGCGGCAAGGCTGGTCGAGGTGGGTCGTGGTGGTCTTGCGATCAAACAGATCGCCTCTCACGTGACTTCCGATTTCAGGACCTGGGATTCCTTGCACTGGCAATCGTTCACGCGGGCGCATACATCTTTTGCTCAAAGTCTAGCATCGCAAGGTACCGGAAGCAGTGCATGGAGAATACAAAAGCGTCCTTGGAGAGGTATAGCAAACTGGCGGGCAACGCTGAGGAGTACGAAAGGACTGTGTACACGACATGGGTGATGAGCTACGATAGACT
Organism: Ceratobasidium sp. 395; assembly: GCA_019616345.1. Taxonomy (NCBI): domain Eukaryota; kingdom Fungi; phylum Basidiomycota; class Agaricomycetes; order Cantharellales; family Ceratobasidiaceae; genus Ceratobasidium; species Ceratobasidium sp. 395. Next base: position 9,146 of record WSTH01000984.1, read on the forward strand.
GAAGCCACATACTCAACGGACTCTAGGGCTAATGGCATATCTACATCACGGAAGGATCACTGAGGAGATTTTTCGACGCGCGGCAAGTCATAGGAGCAGGACTCCATGGATCCCTCCAAATAATAAGGAGCTTGCTACGCGCAAGTACGTGAAAAAATATCTGAAGCTGTTCCTCGACGCAGACGGTCACTGGGACTCAAACGCGTTCTCGACGGTCATGGATGAGCTAGTGCTGTACTCGCTGATTGACTACGATCGAGTCAACGAGGCTTTCGCTCTGCACGTGCTTGTTCAGGACTGGTCCTGCACCATGATACCTCACTCGAAAACGACAGCGCTGATGCATACCTCACATCTCTTGGCCCTGTCGATCGACTGGTCCAATACGCTGGAAACGCGTACATATTGTATGGGGCTGCTGGTGCATGTGAGCAAACTGGTGACTAGGCTTGATACGTGCAATATAAACGATGCCGGGTTCTTTGCGAGGGTATACCGTGCCAATGGACGATGGAAAGAGGCGGAGGTGCTAGAAGTGCGGGTACTGGACTCGATGAAGCAAACACTTGGCGAGCTGCATAGATACACACTCAAAAGTATGAGTAACCTCGCAATCACATACCGGAAGCAGGGTCGGTGGGACGAGGCAGAAGCGCTAGGGGTGCGGGTGCTGGCTGCAGAGAAGCAAACACTTGGCGAGCTGCATAGTTACACACTCGCAAGTATGGCTAACCTTGCATCCACATACTGGAAGCAGGGTCGGTGGGGCGAGGCGGAAGCGCTACAGGTGCGGGTGCTGGCTGCAAGGAAGCAAACACTTGGCGAGCTGCATCCCCACACGCTCACAAGTATGAATGACCTTGCATGCACATACTCGAAGCAGGGTCGGTGGGATGAGGCTGAAGCGCTAGAGGTGCGGGCGGTGGATGCAAGAAAGCAAACACAAGGCGAGCTACATCCCCACACGCTCACAAGTATGAGTGACCTTGCATGCATATACTTGAACCAGGGTCGGTGGGATGAGGCGGAAGCGCTAGGGGTGCGGGTGCTGGATGCAAGGGTGCAAACACAAGGCGAGGTGCATCCCCACACGCTCACAAGTATGGACAACCTTGCATTCATATACTTGACCAAGGGCCGGTGGGACGAGGCGGAAGCGCTACGGGTGCGGGTGGTGGATGCAAGCAAGCAAACACTTGGCGAGCTGCATCCCCAGACACTCTCAAGTGTGGGCAACCTTGCAGCCACATACTGGAGACAGGGTCGGTGGGATGAGGCAGAAGTGCTACAGGTGCGGGTGTTAGATGTAAGGAAGCAAACACAAGGCGAGCTACATCCCAACACACTCAATAGCATGCACAGTCTTGCTGCGACGTATCGCAGCCAAGGTCGATGGGACGCGGCAGAAACACTCCAGATCCAGACGTTGGCTGCCCACAAGCGAGTTTTCGGTGAGCAGCATCGGGAAACACTAGACGCCATGAAGCTTCTTGCCAAGATTTACAAATCACAACAGCCACAACGCATGCACGAGCTTGAGCAGTTGGAAGCGGAAATAGAAAGGATACGAAGCGCGGCAACCTCAACGGGTGATTCCCAAATGGACTGATTTGATCACGCTTCTGCTGCTGTCCAGCGTTTGGGTTGTGCTTGGCTTTACATGTTTTGCTTCTGTCCAACCTAATGTACCGGCATTGTCCTCTCTCATATATCATGTATGCGAGAGTCGGTTAGATCATCATCTCACAAATCACCGGCTCAGCTTTAGGTGCGCGTTTTTTTTTCCAATCGTAGCAAGTCACTATGGAGGAGTAGGCGCGGCCAGGTAGTGCAACGTACTGACCAAGCAGATCAGGCAAGTCAAGGAAGCCTAGAAGATCCATCGGGCTTATGAGCGCTAGCTTAGGGCAAGAAGTGGAATGTTGATAGCCTGATATTGTAGTACGATTGCAACTGCATTCTGGGCTCCAGGATCAATAGATCAATAGATCATTGATCCACTTTCTGTCTACACTCGCTGCTTGTTTCGCGATTTATGCTCGAGGGGCTAAAATGTAAATAACTTAGCTCGAACTGCTAGTGATAGTGAACTACATTCGATTTCGCCTAAGATACAAATAGATGAGAGGTACGATGAGCAAAGAAACAAAGACAAAACAAATATCAAAATAATACCTTAGCTCAAACAATCAGGGGTACTTAGTGAGCTAGGGAGAGAAAAGCTTTGTACGTTTATGTACAGATATGCAATGAGGCGCATGACAAAACACACGCATATATCCCGCTAAGATACTGCATATCTCACAACCTGATGAGCGGACAAAACGACTTACCGTGCAGCGCTTTAAGGAAGGGAAAGCGCAGATCTTGATTACGAGCGAAGCGCCCATCATGGCAAGTGGTTCAGGTAGATTCGCTACTATAATCCAGTAGCTAACTTGTTTACAGGGAGCAGATCTCTCTAAAGTTGAGTCAGTACTGAATCTTTTGTCACCAACGTGGCTAGAAATATGGATCCAACGCGCGGGAGGTGGCGCTCAGCTCTTGACACTCTTGTGCATCTGTATCGTCCTGTCATTCAGGATCAAATAAGCAAATCAAGCCTGCTATGTAGCGAAGATGCAGCTTAGGTGGACCCAATGCTACTAGCGGTGAAGAGTGAGGAAGGAGCTGAAATCGAGAACGCAGAAAGACTTACCCCATGATAAAACCAACCGTACTAAGCGCACTTTGAGCCTTAGAATGGCCGAATATATTGCCAATAAGGTCTCTAGAAATTTTCAATCAGTATAATTTACTATTTCTTCTCAAATATTACGCATACACCCTGCTTCGCGGTTAGCGGATGTGAGGACTGTCACAAGCGCCGACGGGAGGATAAGCGCCAAATGGAAGCAGCTGCGGAAGATAGTCACCTTGAGGAACGCTGAGCTGATAGGGATGAGGATATAGCCAAATATAAGAGTGTAGATGAGCATACTCACAAGGCTGAAAGAAGAACCCGAGCTCTGCCCTCCCGCCGAACGCGCGCCATTCGTCGAGGCGATCTTCAAATAGAGGCAACAAAAACAGTAGGAGCTTTCAGAGACTTACAGTATCGCTTTAAGAGAAGTAGTAGCAGCTAAGAAAGCGAAACGTACTGCGCAGTTTGAATGGATCGGCTCACCTAACGATTTCGACAAACCCGAGGTCAAATGGCTGGGCGAAGACACTCGGCGCTTAGAAATCCCCGTCCTCCTATCCGACCCGTAGCGCGCAAACAGCTTACGGGCTGTGTTACACTCGCTTTTGTCTTACACGATGTGCTTCGACTTTTTGTCTTACGTGTTTAGACGTACTTCTCGTTATCTCTCCTATTGTGTACCTCGTAGCTACACACCTTCTATTTCCCACACATCTTTGTATATAAACCGATGTACTTACATCGGTTGTCCATACCAATATATCTTCATCTTACCTGGATTTCGTACAGCAGACCAGCAGTGGGCGATGTAGACTTTAACAGGCTGCGCAGAAGAAGAATCTAGCTCGGATCTCCTAGAAGCTGACGAGAAACGTAGGCGACAGTTTGAGGAAAAGGCAAAGGCAAAGCAAGAAACGGCCAAGGCTGAGGCAGAGCGGCAGCGCTTGAGATCGCGCAGCAAGCTCAACGGCCGGTTTCGGCAAGAATCAATATTCTGAACACTCAATCCACCCCAGCTTGTACCGGCGTACGCATAAATGAGGGCGGTAATCTCTCATTGACTACTCCTACCGGCTCTATCCGACACATTTGCGCGTCCTCCTGCCACGCCATCTCGCGCTCCGCTTATTCTTTTCACTCTACCCGCGCATATATTCGTCCCAGATTATCTGATTACTCCTGCGCCCTCACTCAGTACCAGCTCAAATCCAAGGTCGGTTAGTCTAGCAGGCTCTCGTTTGACCTAGCTGGATTCCTGTTCGCGCCAACACGGCAACTCTTGGTTCTTCGCCTTCCACAGCCCAGCCTTTCTTCTTTAATCAGATTCCATTCTGTTTGGCACTCAATCTTCTCCGTATATTTAGCTTGAGCTTAGGAGGAGCTCCCGGGCTTAGCTCAGGCTTCGAAAAGGAAAGAACCGCGCGTGACGGCTAACAGAGTATGCCTATTTGTTTTCTTGGTCGGTTCCAACGCTCATGACGAGACCTTGCATCTAGCACAAAAGCGATCAAGTTCTCTAGTTCGGCTAACGTCAAAAATCGGAGCCGGAATCATAAAACACCATACTCCAGATCGCTCGGTGGTATATCATTAGTTATTGCGCAGAGGTATCGAAGCTTTGTATGTGTTATGGTGTTATATCATGCATATTGTTCTATACGCGTCGGATTATGAATCATTACTAGATACATCCCTGCTATCACATTTATTACACTCGACTCAGCGATACCGAACAAGCACTTTCAGACAGCGGCTGAGAAACGCACATAAGTTATAGCCAAAACGGCCGGATGTGCTTGGCGCTGTCATTACAAATCAAGTAGCTTACCTCAGCCAGTGCACATCACAGCCAAAGCGCTCACGAGGCAACTCGACATTCGATTCGCCCTTCTCTCCCAACCTAGCAGCTTCTTCTCCTCTCTTGCTCTTATATAGTTGGGACTATACGCACAGTATGGAGGAGAACAGAGGGCGAGGTGCAAACATTCTTGTTTTCGGTGAGTGATCGCTCTCGTGCTGTATCACACGGCGCTAATTTGGTACAGCAGAGGGCGGACTCGCCGGCGGGCTGTCTTCCCTCATGATATTCAAGGAGCTCATGACTAGGGTTGATGCCTCCGGCGAGAGGCAGCAGATCCGCAAGCTGTTCAAGATGATAGCAGGGACGGGCACGGGAGCGTGAGTGATCACGACTGCTTCAGGGGTCGAGGGGTACTAACCACGGACTGATCCCGACTTGTATTGTACAGGTTGATCGCGTGTATGCTAGTGCTGCTAGGATTGGACGTCGACCAGGCGATATTGGTCTACTCGAAGCTTGTAGAATCTGTCTTCTCGAAGAAGAAGGCAGTCAGTATGAGTGGGTCTGGGACGTTCAAGGCAGACAAGCTCGAGGAAGAGTTGAAAAAACTGGTACGAGACGCCACAGGCGACGAAGATACTCACATGATGAGAATACAACATGACGAAGATGAATGTAAAGTGTAAGTGGCACCTCCGATAGCCCTTAAGTACGCATCTGGGCTAAACTTGCATGTCGGCAGTATGGTATTTGCGATGTCGCAGCACAACATGAACGCCTTGACGCCTCGCATCTTTCGCTCCTATCAGGGTCCAAACAATCAGATGCCAAACTGCCCGATCTGGCAGGTTCTGCGGGCGACGATGGCTCATCCCGAGCTCTTCAAGAGCTTCCAGGTCGGCGAGACCTCCGGAACCTCAGAATGGCTCGTGGGAGGCGACGTCGCGTGCAGCAACCCGACTCCGCATGTGCTCGCAGAGTTCAGTGCACTGTACCCGGAACACCAGGTGGCGTCAATCGTGTGCATAGGCGCGGGACACGCGCGAACGATCCAGATACCAAAGCCTAACCCGCTCCACCGGCTGATGCCGATGAACGTGCTGATGGCGATGAAGGGCATAGCGACAGACAGCGAGCGAGTGGCCCAGGACATGGCGAGTCGATTCCAGAGTACGACGGGCGTGTACCTCCGATTCAGTTTAGATCAGGGCATGCAGGACGCACGGATAAGTCGCTGGCAGAGCAAGAGCGAAATGGCAGCGCATACTCGATCATATCTGCAAAAAGCGGAGGTCAACGAGAAGATCGGCAAGGCGGCACAGTTGGTCGCAGCCGGAAAGGGGGTTATCGTAGGAGCGGATATCGGTAAGCTACCTCTGGTCGGGTTGCATGGCGTTTCTGACATGTACGAATAGGTGGAGCAGTGCGACAGCCGGCGGTGCAACAGACGACAGGCGTGAAGCTTTGCCCAGCGCCTGCGCCAGCGTTCACGGGCTGCGAGCGCCAGATCTCGCAGGTTACAAGTTGCCTGCTCAGCGACACCAACGAACGTCGCGTGTGCGTGGTCTATGGACTTGGCGGTAGCGGCAAGACCCAGATCGCGCTCAAATCTGTCGAGCGCACGCGAGACAAGTGGGAGGACATAGTGTACGTCGACGCGACTACCCGAGAGACGTTGATCAGCACCCTCAAGGGATTCGCGCTGGCGAGGAAGATAGGAGAAACAAACGAGCATGCGCTGCGATGGCTAGAGTCCTCTTCCCAGCCGTGGCTTCTGGTGATCGACAACGCCGACGACCCCGATCTGGGACTTCAGCAATTCATACCCGGGGGATTACACGGAAGCGTGCTGATAACAACTCGGTTGCGAACCTTGGTGCACCTGGGACGAGGATCTGGCTCCGACTGCAGCGTCGGAGGGATGGAGCCAAAGGAGGCGGTCGAGCTGCTGTGGACGAAGGCGCGGATGCATGCGGTATCAAACGAGGAGATGGAGTCTGCGGAAAAGCTGGTCGAGGTAGGTCGCGGTGGTCCGGTGATCATATGGCGTTCATTCTGTAAAAAAAATACATGCACACACATTCGAGTGATTTACTATGAGATTTACTATGAACGAATG
>WSTH01000985.1:0-15719 GCA_019616345.1 Ceratobasidium sp. 395
AACATGGTATCCAGAGTACGATCGCGAAGAGAGGTGCGAACAAGATGTTGGGGAAGTGCTTTTTGGGACTGGCGAGCAGGGGTCGATGGAACGGGAGCTGTGACTAGAAAGTTAAACACTACAATATGTCATATCACGCAATATACTCACTCGTAGATCCCCTCTCTCCTTCACCCTCGTCGTCTAAATTTTTTCTTTGAGCCTCCTTTGATTTTATACCTCCTAGTGGTTCCCTGCTCTTCGTAGGCCGGTTGAGGGCACTTGAGTCGCCAACAGGCGTCAAGGTTTGATATGTAAACGTTCGCTGAGCACTTTGAGCCGCTAGTTTTCCCTGTAACGCATCGGCAATCGCTTCCACTATAATGTCTTCGTTCATGAAATGAACCTATTGGGTTTAGAATAAACGAACGATAGTGCAAGGTGTACATGTCACACCTCGCGTTTAGTGGGATGAACGTTCACGTCGACATGTTTTGGATCGATCTCGAGACTGGAGGAAGGTAAATAAGCATAGCTACGGAAAATAAATAAAAGCCTACCTAAGATACACAAACGGGTGGGCACCCTTTGGAAGAATAGCGGTATATACCGCCTCGATCCCGCGTTGGATTCGACGCGAGTCAACGAGCCGATCTACAGCGCGCAGTTTGCAAAAGGATTTGAACCCGGGACTGCCCTACTTACGATTGATAAACAACAGTAGCACAAATTTCTTCCCCTGGTACGATGTATTCGTAAACGTTGCCTCAGCCTTCCACTCCGTTTTGTCCTTTCGTTTCGCAAGAGGTACGGCTTCATCGTCGCTTTCGCTCCAAACATCTTCTTCCATATCGTCATCTGCTTTGGGCCGCTTTCGTTTCCCTGTGGCAGTAGCGGAGACGTTGGACGAGGACATGGTAGCCTCCAACAAGGCATCGGCTGTGGCTGCACCGAACAATAGTCGAATCAGAGATGTACGGCTCGCACCCATCGGGGTCGATACATCAGGGGTCGAGGAACCGGCCTATGTGGCAAGCGTTCAGTTTGTAGCTAAACCCATACCGCTAGCGTTGAAATCCATACCTTGCGACACACGAACGCTACACCGGCCTGATGAATTGCATACCGAGTAACAACGTCTGATAGTTTTGTATATTCTTCGTTAAGATTGCGCAGGGACGATTTGCGGACTGGGGTATTGTAGAAAAGATCTTCTGCCTAGATAAACTCTGGTTAGTAAAATGGCGTGCTGGCGGCAAATGACATACAGTTATGACTGTACCGTCGTTTCCTGCACACGCGACCGGTTCAGCCAGAGCTCCTTCTTTAGGAGCAAGCAGAACACCATCTTCGTACAGTGCACTTTATACTAACCAAATCAGAAACTAGGTGCATTATTAGTTTTTCTACTCACCGCCACGCACAAGCATCATCCCGGGTCTTAGTCACAACGCTCAAATGCGAAACGAATGATATACTCGCGAGCGCTTCTCCCCGAAACCCATAAGTTGCAATATCGTTCAAGTCAGAAAATTGTCGTAGTTTCGAGGTGGTAAATCGTTCGCAGAGTATAGCTAGGTCGGATTTCTGCAGGCACGTCCAAATCAGGATATTGCATGCGGAGCGGTAACAAAATATGCCCACCCTAATCCCACAACCATTATCCTGGATCTGCAGAAGCTTCATCCCACCCTCTTTTGCCGTAACTTTGATCGAGGTTGCACCAGCATCAAGCGCGTTCTCAATCAGTTCTTTCAACGCTGATGCTGGTCTATGAATAATCTACCGAGGGACGTCTGAGTAAACGGATATAGAAACAGGCTCAGCCAAAGAGGAAATATGAATATTGCTCACTCACCTCTCCAGCCGCTATACGGTTTACTAAGGTCTCGTCTAGACGCTGAATAACTGGGATAGAATCTCCTCGTGTGGTTTTTTCAACATAATCCCTATCAACTCGCGACATCGAAGGTACGGGCAGACTTGGGTATAGCCGAGAGTCCTTGGATTCGTGGTATATGAAGTCGTGGCAAATCTAGCTGCTAGCAGAATATATGTTCTCAGAGCGAGAACGGAGTGTAGTAATCGAGACGTAGGGTAGAAGTCAGACAGATGTGGCTCCAGATCGAAGACGCGACGCGGAGATCTTGGCCGGCTCAAGGTCACGTGAGTGGCCAAACTCGTCGCTGAGCGGCAACACATGAGCCAGAGGGACTGGGCTAATGTGGGAGCCTACCCACCGAGAATCGACAATAGATACTCGGGTCTTACATATGAGACGTCTAACACCCATTTCACCCCCTTTCTTCGGCTGGTCCGCCCCCTGCTGAGGCCAAAACAGTTTTTGGGCCAGTTCGAGCAGTCTGAAACTAGTGCGAATCCAACAGTAAAATGCTCTTACAAGCGCATACAGCTGTCGGCTTTGCTTGACATGCTTGCATCCTCGATTCCAGTTGGGCTTTAACTGGCCTGACGCAAATGGCTAATGATTGTTGACAGGAGGATTGGAGAGGCGCCGGGAGATTTTATGGGCAGGCTCCGCGGGTGGGGATCCAACAAAGCACAAATGCGGTGAGTTGAGAGCGAGGTTTCTGGAGAGTACGACACCTAGTGATACAGTGCTTGAGATCTCGTATCAACTGATGGCTCAGACGGTCGAAAAATACGAGATGAAAAAGGACTGGGCGGAGGATACGATGAAGGAGTACTACGCGAAATAGACTAGAGCTCCTTACGTCTACGAGAAAGCAAGACACAATAGGAATTAGGAAGAACTTGATCACTCATGATATGCATTGTCGACCTTATGTTTGATACTCTACCTTGGGCCTCATTCTGGTTATTCAGAATATATGCGGTATATCGGAAATCGAGAATAATTGCAGTTGAGTCCTGTCGCACATTATGCTAAGTGTATGTTGAGTCAACTTTGGCGTATATACAGTGCTTACAAGCGGGTCACTGAAGAAATCTGGTTTACTGAGACACTTGTACGACATAATATGATAATCCAGATATGGCAAACAAACAGTCGCATACACGATTCCGCGGCAGGGACATCAACTTCCTGAACCCTTGATCAAACTGTTTGCTGTGCAACTTGTCCGCAACCGTAGTATAGTAGACTGGTACCAAGCCACCTAACCGTGTTTGCTGGATAGTACCCGATATAGCGCAACAAATATGCTACAGGCAAGCATCCTATAGTAGTGAACGTGTTTTCTAATTTGACTAGTATGTGACAGCCACATGAGATTTTAGTCTCCAGTCCCGTTCACTTTAATCCGACGCGGGTGGCGAAAGGCGCCAAGCTCCAGACTGCTCTTGAAGAATGGAGAGCAATGCGTACGCTACTCTCTGGCTCAATCAAATCATATCTAGATGCTTGCACGGCTCTCACCACAATCTACGCTCAAGCCCCCGATTGGTCTTCTCAAGAGTCGGCTGTAGATCTAGGGCTTAAAATGGTTGACCTGGAACTTGACTCGTTAGCTTCCGAGGAGAATGCGCTACGGGACATGCGTACCTCTCTTGCCACCATTCGAAACAAATCTGTAACCCTCGTTCGAGCCAACACGCTACCGCCAGAAATCCTCGCTCAGATCTTTGTTCTGTCGAAAGCCTATTGCATACGCAGCGGCAGCATTTACTTCAACAATATAGCCAGTGTCTGTGCCTATTGGCAGCGTGTGGCGTTCAATACACCGGACCTATGGACTCACATCGACGTTGGTCCTCGTACTCCAGTTAATCTAGCTGAAGTGTTACTTAGGCGCGTAAAAGATAAACCATTGCATATCCATCTATGCGAGCCAGAACTAGAGCGCACCCCTGATATCGATATATCAAAAACTATATCCGTGATTACACCGCACATACATCGCGTCTGTAGCATGGACATGCAATCTTACAATCAGTCTCGGGCCTTCATATGCACCTTGCTCAACCTGTGGCTTGCGCATGGCAGCACCACTTTGTCCAAGTCTTTGTCTATCTATCGTCCTAAAGGCGAAGGGCTGCTGTACTCCTATGGCGTTACTAGTAAACACAGACAACTTAAATGTCAATCAGAAAATGCGAATGGTGTGCTATCATCTCTTAGCACGCTTCACTTGGATCGAGTCAAGTTCGATTGGGGTAACTGCGCTTATCGGGACCTGATTGACCTTCGAATTGATCTCCCCAGTCCGAATCCCAGCATATCCATGCCACAGCTTATCACCATACTTACCGCAAATCCGGCCCTATCTACGCTGAAGCTGGGGCGCCTAAAGATAACTAGTCCTGAGGACTGGGTTCCGCCCGCACCAGTTGAACTTAACCACCTGAAGGTCTTGAGCTTGATACACTTACAGCCCGGTAGCTTGCGACTGCTACTCCCCGTGATCAGTCTGCCTAGCGCTTCTGGTGAACTCAGTGTTGGACTTTCACTCTCCGGTGGTTCACAAGATGAGCTCGAGAACTTTCTCGCTCGCTCTCAGATGGCCACGCTTTACTGCTTGTGTTCAGAAAGCACGCTACAGCGCACTCTGGTGTCGCTTCCTTGTCTCGACACCTTGATCCTTGATCACCTGGAGATGTCCAAGGAACCGGTCACCGAGGAAAACGTCGTGGCTTTACAGCCAACGCAACACTCTCATATATCCAGTGTCGTTTTACTTAGTTCCGTTGTCAGCTTTACAGGCCTGGAGCGCTTTGTAACCGAACATGGCGTTCAGACTTTGAGTCTAGAGAAGTGCTCCGCGCATAAGGAGTCAAATCATGATTTACAAGCTATGCGAGCCTCGCTACTCGAGCTATTCCCTAAACTAGGGTGCTCGGTTTCAGACACGGACTCCACTTATCGACAGCCATGTAGGACGATATTTGATTACTTATCTTAGGTGTATGCGCCTGTAAAGCATGGATACTTAGCCTTACACACTGCTTTGTAATATGCTATCAAACATACGTTGTATGCAAGAGAGGTGATCTTAGTAATATAAGTGGCGTACTATCTTCAAGCTAATTACTTGTATGCTCTCGCCGACGTATGACATACTGGTAAAATTATACTCAAACAGCTCAGGGGAAGGCATTTATTCCGACTGACACCACGGTTAAATCACAAAGTAATCGGAGCTCAGTGATACCATGGAGTAGTAGTTGAAATTTTCGTACACATACTTAACCGTTGACCTGTGAAGATCACGTGGCGTAACGGTCCAAAGCCATGAACCACGACCTCACTCATATCCTACGGTTCGCCGATTCTATTTTATGTGTGGGCTGCATTTGATGTCTATGACGAGTGGTGAAAGTGTCGTTCGTAGCTCCCACTGTTCGAGAGCTCAATGCGATATGTTCTTTGCCTGGACGCGTTTTGGATCTCTCCTCGTTCTAATTTTTATCGATGTTCGTAGATCCATCTTGAAGCCTCTATCTCGCATCACCAGAGTGAAGTGAGCGTCACTTGTATTTCTACTGGTCTAGCTTTCAGCTCTTTGGATTTCGCTGAGACGTACTAGTGGGTACCGTACCACGCTGGTTCGAGAACCGACCCTATACAAGAATAGCCGCTCAAGAAGTCCAAGTGGTGATTGGTTTGCTCGGGCCATCCATTATTCGCTTCGGCAGTCGTCCCCGAGCACTGTTTGACGTTTCCTGATCTTCTTTACCCTCGAACCCCAAACTATGTAAGCGAACGACGGTTTTGTGGTCGTGTGACCAGTATTTCAGCGTAGCATTTCGAGCATGGCCAACCTCCATTCTCTCTTCTCGATCTCTTCTCAACTCCTTCTACGATGCCCAGCCTCACAACCACTGATGGCGTTTTCTCTTACCTCGAAGGCACTCAGTTTGCTGCCACTAATGTCCAACTAGTTATTGGTGGACATTCTGCTTTTACCTATCGTGCCACACTACGGACCCCCCTTCCGACTGGTGAAAGTAGTATGATACTCAAGCACGCCGAAGGCTACATTGCGATATATGAGGCGATGAAAATCGAGGCCGAGCGAGCGGTATGTATCGCCCCTTCATAGTGCTCTCAACAGCTTGGCTTATCCGTGCTCCAGGTATACGAGTATGAGGCTCTAGTTGCGGTTTCGAAGTCTGGCCTGTTCGACTCGAATAGCACCGTTCAGGCTCCCAAGCCGCTACATTTCGATCCCGAGACTAATACTATATTCATGACTGACCTTGGCGCAGTGAACACCCTAACCAAAGTACTTACTGACAGCCTCGAAGGCGTCTACGATGGAGACGATGCCGAATCGAAACTCAAGACTGCGTGCGATCTAGCTTCAGCAGCTGGTTCAGCTCTCGGTGATTTCGTCGGTCGCTTTCACAACTGGGCCTCCCTACCCGAACAAGCTGCGCTCCGCAAGCGCTTTGCGCAGAACATTGCTGCGACTAAACAATGTCTCTCGGTCCATCATGACATGGCCGTTCGTGCGGCCACGGAGTTCGGCACAATGGAGCCCTGGCTAGCTGATATCATCGAGGAAGAAAGGCAGCATGCTACCGGTTTCCAAGATGGTCTAGCTATTGGTGACCTCTGGCTCGGTGAGCACTATCAGGACTAAGAGTTTGGTGAAGGACTTGTTCACTTCAGAGCCTCAGCAAGTAGTTTAGAGGTTTTTTCCGTGAATTTAACGTGTTGAATGTAATGCATACAGACCCATAGGTTAAATCATTAAAGTAAACCAACTACGGTGTATTCTATGCCCAAACAGTTGCAAACACTCAACAGGGGCATCAACGATAAAACCCTGAGCCAGTCTCACCCAACCGCTGCTCAGCCACTAGATCTCACTCGACGCGCCGCAATGACTCTATTGCAGGCGAGTTCGCTAAATCAATCAACCAAACAATCTTTGACTAGTGATATGCATTACTAGCCGGTCGAGGCTCCTATCTCCAGTCTGGGCTGTTTTTCGATATGGGCAGCGAAATGCGCTGGGTTTCAAGGTGCCCCTGAAGAATATAACACAGTGAAAAGAAACCCTACTAAAGTTAGGTGTGGCACACGCCTACCGTAAATGTCATATTGTAACACACACCTAAAGCCGGTACCTAAGTTTTAGATGTCGATTTTCAGATCCGAGAGCACGTCTAAATTAAACTGATCGCCACATCTAAATACAAAGCACATCTAACATTAGTGACGCATACAGCTAAACATAAGTGTCGCGCCCATCATTCCTCGTCCTGTTCGAATTCCTCCTCGTCTTGATGGAAGACGGTAGGGCACAGAGAGTCACTACGATCAAGAATGATCCACTCCCCCGTAGCCTTCTCCCCACACGTTAGAACTCTTCCTACCGCACACTTGATCGTCGTTATGTCTAGAATAAAGGATCGACCGAGCTCTGTATACGAAACGCGCTCGGTTGCTGCGTCACCGTCAGCATCTTTTGCTTCAGTAATGTGGGCGAGGACGTGGGTCTCCTGTTCGTGTATGTTGAAGTCGGGGTTGGGAGGGAGTGTAACGACAAGGATGAAATCGAGACGTCCGTAGCCAATGGCAGGAACCAACTCGATCTTCTTATGCTTGTATCTTTCGTTCTTGTCCCGTTGATATATGTACTGTATATACTTAATAACGTGTATCGACGTGATTCATTCAGCTACATACCTTGACAAACGAAGCGTCCCTCTTGCCGTATGGCGAGAGCGGGTTTGTTGTTGCCGCGCAACGGATACGGTCTCCACGATCCGCAATGCGAACTTTGCCCCAGCGTTCACATCGCTCTGGCAGGTATTGCATCCATTCGTGAAAGGTTCGTTGAGAGTTGATGTTTGTTCGGAAGTACGCGGCAAGACGGCGTCGGACGGTGTTTTTGATCGGGAAACCTCGTACACAAGGGCAGCGTAGTATCGTGTGGGGATCTGGATTATCCTAAGTTGAAAACATGTTCGAAAACAGTAAGATACTCACATCCTGAGTATATACACTCCATACTGCTGACTTCTACTGGCGCATCGCCCTTCCCAAAGAGTAGCGCCTTTCGGATCTCTGCAAACCTAGCGGAGATTGTGCCGAGCTGTGACATTTGGAGAACGTGCTTGTCGACAGTCGAATAGGGCACAACCATCGACTTTACACAAGCAACGATCTCGCGGCAATAGCGTTCGATTATGAATGACCACGGAACCCAGGTAGGGCCGCAACGAAGTACATCGTCAGCGACGTGGAGAAGTGCATGGACGGTAAGTCTGCACATGCCCAGTCGATCGTAGTCGTATTGATAGTAATATCTACATAAAGTGTTAGTGTATTTAAATGTAATAAAATCAAACTTACTCTTCAAAGCGTTCAACATAACCCGCTATATCCACACGGAGCTGCTTGATACGGTCAGTTGTATTGCTGAGTTCCAGGAGACACTTCAGGATTGCAACAAGTTCAAGATAATGGTCGTAGTATTTCTTAGGCAATCGTCCGTAGAGCACAATAGGGCCGATATAAATAAGCCAGAAAGACCAAGACTCGCCGTTGTAAAGCCGCTGGTTGGTTTGGATGTTCGGAAGGGGTCGAATGAACTCCGCAGGTAGCAAGGAAGTTGCTGCCTCAGTTTCTCGCCCAATCGCAGCCCAGTCAGCGCGCGAGATCAAGTACTTCTCCGAGCCAGCGTTTTTGACTCCATCATGAGTATTTGTCCAGAGGGAAAGCAAGTCAGGGCCGTGATTGAGTAGAAAAAGGTGCAGGAACTCGTGAGGGTACGAAGTAGGTCGTTTAATCGAAGGGATACGGTCGAGGATAGACCAGCCAGATATTCCGTATTTCTTTGCAAGATTGTCGTACTCTTTCTGTGTCTTAGCTTTCTGCATTCGAGCAAACTGAGATCTCAAGTTGCTTTCGGTTCGAAGTGGGAGCTGGAGTGGGTCGTAAGTTGAGGTTTTGCCAGGGTTATTGGGGTCGCGGGGCTCTGCGAGCGGGATGTAGTAAGTTTTCCTTTCGGCATGATACACACCCTTGCTCAAACAGCCTCGGCAAGGTACGACGCCGTTCACCCCTTTCATCTCCTCGACAAACTTGATGGCTTGCATATCGCCTGAAACCAGCACCGGATGCTCGCGCAGTGTAAAAGTTCGCCCAGTCAGTACATTATAGGTTTCGACGCCTTTAGCCAGCTCCAGAGACTCTTCAACAAATGGTGCGAGAAAAGAATTAAAGTCCTTCGGCTTATTAGGACCGGGGATAACACAAAGAGGTATTATATTCCGAAGCTTCGCTCGGTCAGAGGGTGGAAGGTTCAAGATCTGAAGCATAACTGGCCAGCAAGTAGCAGTTTCGCGACTACCTTTGTCGAAGATTTGAACACCGTCAGTAAGCAAAGTAGTTGCGATGTCGTATTTCCCAGAGAAGAACCGGTGGCCAGTGTCAGTGCCGTCGATGATAATATTCCGCGTACACAAGTCTTTGTACAACTCAGAGTCAAAGAAGTCGTCCATAGCCCCGTTATGCTGAACATATTCGTGTCGGTACAGGAGCTTCTTGATGAGCTCGGGGTTGTTGAAAAAAGCCTGGAAGCGGGGAATCGTTGGGATGTATTGGAATGTTTGTACAGGACGGCCGCGAGAATCGTAGCGCGGCTTCTTGCATTCAGAGCAGTGAGTCTCGTCGGCATAGTGAAGAGTGAAAGCGTGGCATGAGTCCACACAACAGTCCAAAGTTTTCGGCTTGAGTCCAGAGAGCCGCGCGACTCTAGTTCCAAGTTTTGCTAGCGTAAGCAAGTGGATTTTCTCCCGGAACGAATAGCGAATCCGCTCATAGTTGCGCTGAGAAATATGGCCGAACATTCGGATAGCCATCATCTTGATGCTATCCATTTCGCGCTCAGTAAGTGTTTCGGCAACTGCAAAAGAAATCAGTAAAATTCATAAGTAAATTGCGCATAAACTTACTCATTTCGTCTAACTCTTGCTGTGAGTCTTCTGCGTACCAGCAATCGTATTCGCGATAGTCTTCTGCCGTTATATTCTCATATCCATCTTCATCTTCGGGCCAATCTTCAGCGTCGGAGAGCTCGAGAGGGGAAGCCGGGGGAGAAGGGAGTGGTGTTCCGACATCAATCCAGCTGTACGGCGAGTCTGGGGGCTCCGACGGCTCTCTTTCAGACATAAAACCATCAGGAGCATCATAGAAAAGATCTTCTGTGAGTAGAAGAGTATATCAGCGCGCATACATTGTACTCATTTGATCCCTCACGCGTACCTTCTTGGTTCCCTATCCCATTCTCATCCAACTCGATTTCGCCCATAGAATCGTCGATAATATCGCCAGACCTAGTCTCGAGAATAGTCTCTCCAGGCATGCCTGGTGTTTGAGGCTCGATACTAGGCCCAGAGTTCTCAGTCAAAGTTCCAGCATTATTAGTGGCTTCGCCGCGTAGTCTCTTTGATAGCTTCCTAAGGTGCCGGAATCGATTACGCACGCTCATAGGTCGATTACAGCCACAAGTGCATCTTACTTCACCAGGTTTTAGTGGGATTAATAAGGCTTGAGCGGGTGTGAGCTTCATCGCAGCGTGGAGAGTGGACTTGGTGTGGCGCGAGCCTGGAGCGGTCACGTGACCGTGTAATTTGCATTCGACTCTCGGTCTCGTCGTCGGCCTCGTCTCCTGCTCTCAACCACCACCGCCCTTCCGCCACGAGAAAACTCGTTTTATAAACAATTCTGAACAATCCTCAAAATATTATGTGAGTTAACTAGCATTAATTCAACGCGTCCGCTAAAGTTTGAGGCCAGACTTTACACGGCGCCAATCAGTCACGTGTAACCATAGTAAGCTAACCTTACATGGATCGGGCGATCAAATGAAACGAACTTGCTAACAAAAAATTGTAGAAAATGTCTACTAAAGAACAACTCCTCGAGCGAGCCAGAGGTAACAAGATGGTCATGAACCATATGCACCTTTTTTTCGCTTGGATGGATTCGGGATGTACGGAGGGGATAAACTTTGATGGTAAATAATGTTTCTGTCTCGCATCTTACCTCGAACGCTAAAGCACGTCTTAGACTGGCTGTTGACGCGTAATAGTACGTTCAAACAGCTTGCTCGTCTGTTATTTACTGATATCTTGAACTTAGTCAAACATGAAGCGTACGACGCGGGCTTATCCGATTTCTCCGATGAAGAAACCCCTCCTACACTCGGCCGCCCATCCGATCCACCAGACAACGACGAGCAACAGGAGCGTGGTCGGAGCGTAGAGCGTCGTGCCCCAGAGTCGTCGAAGAGGCGTCAGGAAGCAAGCGAAACTCGGTGAGTTTCTTCAAGATTATCTTCCACGCATTATAACACACTAAACATCAAGCAGTTCTTCAAAAAAAGCTCGCACGACAACACAAGATAATAGTTCAGGTAATACATCTACAAAATCAACTCATCAAGAGACCCGAACGTGAGTTGTTTGCGCATACATCGCGCGCCACGTTACTGATGCTCACTTGCTTATGTAAAGTCGCTCAAAACCTCCTCGCTCAAATTCATACGGCCCCAGTCGCTCACCATCTCCACAACGCTCGTCGGTTGCCCGTCGCTCACCCTCTCGTCACTCACCTGCTCGTCGACCCTCGCCCACTCCCCAACCCTCGCCCGCTCCCCAGCCCTCGCCCGCCGCTCGCCGCCGCTCACGCTCTCGTTCAGCAACACCTCAACCCCGGCGCCGCAAAAGGGCAAGGGTGACCAAGAAATTCGACGAGGATCGCCCAAAGGATGCGTACGACTTTATGCCGACTTCGTACGAGAAACGACCCGAAAAGCGTGGCGGCCGTGTCAAACGAACATCGAGGAGCGGCAAAGTCAAGATTGCCTTCACGCCAACGGAGCTACTCGGCAGCCGCAAGAAAAAGTACAACTACATTAAGGAACACCCCCACCTCTTCGGCGAACGACATGGCTGTTATTTCAACCCGTACACCGTTCACAAGGCCGACAAGAAGTTCTATCACCGGATTCCTCGACCCAAAGGCGTCCAACCTGGGCGCGACGGGTTTCTTATCCATGAGGCGATTGGACTACGAAGCGACTACAACTTTTATTGTCGGATTAGGGTAAGTTTTATTATCTATCACGGTCAGCTATTATAATTACAAATCTACAGCATTGCGTACGCAAGGCTGTCATCAAGTATCGACCCAAGACTATTATAATTGATGACGAGAAGAAGCCGGGCCTACAATGGGCTCATTACTCGCTCGCGGCACAAGAGAGAATTTTCGAATATGTAAGTTATATTTCTCATACATCATATTATCCTATCTTACGCATCCTCAGGTCAACTCCCAATTCCCGTTCCTTCAGCACTTTCGAAATGAGAGTGGCGAGGACTCCTGGGCGGTTAGGATGATGGCGATTCAGCACTTATCGCGGAACCGTCAGTATCTTGCTCGTAAGTCTATCATTTGTTAACTACATTTCCTACTAATACAACTCAAGGTCAACCGCGCGCGAGCTATCTGCGCCGCAATGGATCCGACTCTGAAGGGGAAGAAGATGCGGAGGGTGGTGATGAGACGGAAGGCGAAGAGGGAGAAGACGACGACGACGACGAACCGAACCCCGACGACTACGACGACGACTATGTCGACAACGCCCCTGTCCCTCAGGCGGGCGGGAATTCTCGGAACCAGCCACGCCAGAAGAATGGCTCTCGTCCCCACTCCCGACCTGCTCAGCCTACCGCTGGCTCCTCGCGCGCTGCCGCACCTCCCACGTCTGGTTCACGCGCACGTGACTTGCCACCACCGCCACCCGAACCTTCC
Organism: Ceratobasidium sp. 395; assembly: GCA_019616345.1. NCBI lineage: Eukaryota > Fungi > Basidiomycota > Agaricomycetes > Cantharellales > Ceratobasidiaceae > Ceratobasidium > Ceratobasidium sp. 395. The sequence continues at coordinate 12,737 of WSTH01000985.1, forward strand.
CAACGCGACAAGCGCCGAGCTGACCGCATCGTCGCAGAGGAGGAGGAACGTGAAAAGGCGAGTGATACTCGCCACTCTCGCCCTTCCAAACAGAATACCAAGGGGCTGTCGGCTAAGCAAAAGGGCAAGCTACGCGCGCAACTCCCCTCGGTGCCAGAGGAAGATGAGGGGACCGAAGACGAGCTCGAGGTGAGCCCTTCATTATTGGATACCAATATCAACTAATCAATCATATATTAGACCTCTCGGCAGGTATCAAAAGTGATCCCCTGCGCCGTGCCTCAACCCTCGACCTCTAAAGGAAAGGGAAGGCCGCCTCCGCCTCCGCCTCCACCGGTCTCAGAGGACAGCGATGAGGAACTCGAGGTGAGTTTCTTGTCATTCATCGTCCGAATACTTAATCAACTTCCCTAACTAGCTGTTTCCCAAGCGCGGTAAGACTACAAAGGCGCAAGTCATCGAATCTTCGCCCGAGCCAAGCCCGGTATGTAATGCAAATGATTTTGCCTGTATCTAACAGTACCTTTAGGCCCCGGTTCGTAATACCACCAAGTCAAAGGCTGGTCAAGCGAACAAGACGCAGACCCAACGCGAATCAATCGACAATACTGCAGTATGTGATTGTATGTTCTACTTTACATACTGCTGACCACTTAACCAGGCTACCAAAAAGCCTCGCGAGCAGCCCGCACAGAAGTCTCAAGTTCGTCCCAAAATGGTAAGTTGATTTATCCTGATTGGTACACGCTCATCATATTTGTCAGCGCCCCGTCCCTGAACCGGAGGTCGAAGCATCCACCTCGACCACAAACGAAACGACCCCTCCCCCTATCTCTGCCCCTACGCCTATGCCCGCCCCTTCGTCTTCGTCGACAGCTACAGCCTCAAACTCTGCGCAAGCCGGTTCTTCCAAGGTAAGTTAGTATAAAACCTGACGATCATGTTTATATAGAACTACTATCTTAGGCTGCTCCGAAGAGGAAGAAGACCGTTATCCAGCCCTCCTCGCGCGCCCTTCGTTCGCGCAAGTAGTTTTCTAATACCCAACAACTCTCCTCTCGTATAACTACTTTTGTTCGGCCCTTCGACTAATGTTCGCATCGAATACGATGATACCCTGGAATCCTTTCGGTATTTGCTCAGCTTTATTCCATATTCCTATTTATAGATCGCATCGAATGCGACAATACCCGAGCCGACCTACTATCTGGACGCTGCGCGCTCCTCGGTCGCTTACCCTGAAGGATGGATAGTAGGATTAGATGAATTAGGACAATTAGGTGTGGCTCGCTTATAAAATGTAGAACTTAGAAGTGGAACGCGTGTAAATGTATGTGTGTGGACCTGCTATTTTAGATGTGGGAACTAGCTAAGGAGTAGTACCTAAAATGATATGGCGCCAACATCTACTGAAACTTTTTTAGGCGTGTACATTACAGTTGGGAGAACACCTAAGATTAGGTGTGCGCCACGGCAACAGACTGACATGTGTGGCACTCACCTAAAGCACATGTGCCGCACACCTAAATTAAGTGTGTAGGTCTCCTGATTTCAGCAGTGCGCCCCGCCTACAATTTAGGGGGGTTTCTTTTCACTGTGTAAAGCGATACGTATGCTCCTATCTAGCTTGACCGAGTCATGCCTGGATGCTTGTACGACTCTCAATACTATATATGCTCAATCTCCGTTCCGGTATTATGCAAAGCCAATAGCGGAAGAGGCTCTCACAACGGTCGACGAGTTAGAACTCGGCCCGTTAGCTTCTGAGGAGCATGCCTTACGCAATATACGCATCTCTCCAGCCACGATGCGGAATACTTCCGGGACGCTTGCTCAGATCAACACACTCCCACCAGAGATTCTTGCTCGGGTTTTTGCCCTTTCAAGGATTAACCGTGTACACAACAGCTTCCTCAAACTTCATGACCTCGCGGATGTCTGTTCTTACTAGGAGCATACCGCGTTGAGCACACCAATCTATGGACACATATTGATATCTGCCTACGTACTCTCGTCTCTTTATAAGTTGTTAATTCTATCAAAAGGCTGGGGGTCTGGCCTAAGAGAAACAAATGCAAAAGGGATGGAAAAGAGATTGCATATAGCCATACTTTCCCCGCCATATACTCAGCGGCAGACACTGTGTGAAACCGCTCCGGAAAACGTCCGCTACTCACTCCGTTTCTCTTCCTCTTTTCCCGTTCAAAATCCCAAATCCTCCTTAGATTGGGTCGTAAAAAGGCTCAGAGCAGGCATGACGCAGAAGCCTGCTTGATTGCAAGGTCAGAGTGGTTAGTAGACATGCAGCGCTTGTATATTGGACGGTTAGTTTCTAATTTACTTCCCTGCTTTGGCTGATAGATACCACCCGTTGAGATCAGGTGTTTCTAGACTAATTTAAGCAGTCTGAAACCATAAGTCCGAGCGTAATGATAAAACACTCCCATAGAACAATTGGCAGCTATAAAATGTAAGCATTCCGGAAGCTCATCTCAATGATACGTTTCCGCTAAAGTGAAGGCGTATATTTTATCTAAACGCTTCAGCGATTGGCGTACCTATATCATTACAGATGGTACATCATAACTACGCATGAGCTCAGTCATATTCAAAAAATACACGACAAGGTAATTCGGCAGTGGTGTCAATATCTGAGATTGAGCAATTGGATGACTGCCCGTGGGGGCTAAATAATATTCTAAACTATCCTAGACGACTCTAGTTGGGTCTATTGACCAGCGATGCCTCGGACACAGCCACGTGTACATAGATAGTTAATCCGATCGAGCTTTTTGACAGTTCGGGACTTCGGGTGGCGGGACTGGACACTAGTGGGGCGGGTTAATCGTCGGCCCGCGAGCCAGAGCGGGCAAGATACACTAGCCAAGTAACATTGGGCACGGTTGGCAGGTCAACACGCAGGGGTATTTTCGCAGAAAAATGACATTGGCGCATGTAACAGACAGAACGCGCGGATGGACAA
>WSTH01000986.1:0-15718 GCA_019616345.1 Ceratobasidium sp. 395
ATCAGCGCTACAATCTGTACTACTACTGCTAAGCCCTGAGACGTCAGGATGATTGACCTGAAAACCCCCCCTTGCACCAATTTCCCCCTCTTGCTCTACTTATGTGAGTTACTAGCCTCCTAGCCAGTGAAAACTGTGCGTTATATGCTCTGCTGCTTATATGAATTATATTGGATTTTAAATATACATCTATGGCAAGTCTATAGCACCAATAAAGGTGAGGCAAGACTTATTTGAGCCAGTGTATATAAGAAAAAGAAAGGATCTGGTGACCCGCAGTCCCTGGCCCACCATCTTTATACCCCCCCCCTCAGGACATGCCGTGCGCATCTGACATAGGCTGATCTGGGTTGGTCAAAGCTTCAGTCTGGCCATACAGTGGCAGCGGCTGGTAGGCTTTGAGTACCTGCACAGCCGCGTCATATTGCAGCTGAAACAGGTTATTGATTTTGGATGTTATCCATCCAAAGTCAGCCTTGAGTGCCAATGGCGCGTTCAGATGCTGTGGGTACTGCCAGATGATGGTGCAAGACCTGGGCTTGGCGTAGAGGAAATTCCTCTCTACAGTGTGCAATACAAAGTTGGTGGACCTGAACTGCTGGATGTAGTTGTGCTGGCAATCCATCCAATGCACAGCGGATATCAGCAGGGCCACATCATTGTGCGCATGTGCCCACAACTCCCACGCAATGTGCAACTGCTCAGCCCACTGGAAGTATGGGCTGAGCAAGAGCGTTGTAACGCAACACAGGACATGCAGTTGCTCAAAGAGCCACTGCACAACACCGTCCTTGGCAATATTGTTCAGCTTGAGGAACAACAACAGGACCAGGAACAAGTGCCCTGGCGTGAGCCAAGTCTTGTTCTCCAAGTTCTGTTTGGGTACCGGCGTGGATGGGAACAAGCCAGCAACTTGGTCCGCATAGCAGCCTGGCTGAGCAAGGAGGGCCACAAGCAGGGACTCTATGCAGCCCCAGAAGTGGTTGTTGCCCTGCCCATGATACATGGTGCGCAGGACATGTCACCAGTTGCGGACCAACACGTCGGTTATGATGGCCACGCCGTTCTCCCCGACTTGGATCTTGGGCTGCCACTGTCTCTGGAGGAGGGGGTGGTTGCTCACCTCCAACATTTTGTTGGCAAATGTCAGGATGCAGTTGACAAGGCCAGACCGTGACTGGGTGGGTGTCTCTTGGACCACCTTGTACAGCTTGCACTGGGCAACGCTGATGTTGCCTGTCTCCCAGCGTGCCTTGCCTGAGATAAGGATGTTGCGTGGGAATTTTGCGGGTTTCCAGCACCCGCAGCCAGAAACCAGCGCTTTTGAGCCATACCCGCCCCCGCACCCGCCCCCGCACGCGGGAATGCGGGATTCTGGCGGTTTCCTGCAAGTTCCCGCATTCTGGGGGTATGTGTTCCTGAGATGTCACCACATCAATCTGGTTGATAGCTCATTAAAAAGAGCAAGATTCTGGCTTTCTAACCGTATACTACACCTGACCCAAATAATTCAAATTGAACCAGCGCAATGCATTTTGTCACGGAAAAATAATACATTCAGTGCGCACTCACTCAGAATGCATTCGAATCTCTTGTAAAGTGGCTCAAAAAATGGAGTAGAGTCCAAATAGTATATATATACCGCATATAGTGCGCATATACTGTGTATAAAGGTCGACGCATCAGCCTCTTTGTCAAAAAAATAATACAGGAGGTGCGCAGATTGCAAATACTCATATAAGGAAGATGTTTGAGCCTTTTTTATGCATACAGATGAGTTTCTGGTGCTTGGAAACCCCTATATCTATCTGCATCTAACAGCTACATACCCTTCACCATGTGAACTGACCACTGTGCTTGAACAAAGTAACAACTTAGCTGGAATCATGCCATGGACACTGTTGCACATGTTTCCACACCATAATAGACCTTTCTGGACATCTAATTTAGGGTTTTTGAGTGCTCTGAGCACATCTAGAGAGTCAGAAACATGCAAATCCCACTCCATTTGTGTGAAATCAATGGTTTGTACACTGTTTCAGGGGTTAAGGGGGGTTTCCCCCTTGTTTGACCCCCTTAAACTGCTTCATTTGACGCCAGAATTTGTATTCTGAGTCTTCTAAGTGGATCGCACCATATGCACACAAGGGAGCAATGTTTCTATGGCTGTATTCACTAGTGGGTTTTCAGCTGATAGGGGTAATCCCCTCTGTAATCTGTGAATAACTGCTCAAATACTACTGCTATAAACTTGTAAGTATGCTCAATCGGCTCAGCTCATCGGTGCGCATCGATTGGTGTATATCATGAAGCGCATACACTCACTTATTACTTAGTGCTGAGTGGTGCGCACTCAGCTCATTATTTTTTCTGATGTATTTGGTCAGCGACTCCCTGTATAAATTTATTTGACACAAGTGTTATATATGGTTAGAAAGCCTGAATTTCAGGCTATTTTCCTTACCGAGTCCGGTTTCGATGTGGTGACTTTCGGCGCTTAAGTGCGGGAATCCGGGGGTTTCCCGCCGGGTTTCCGGCGCGTTTCAGCCATTCCCGCCCCCGCCCTCGCTCCCGCATGCGGGTATTTTGCCGGAAAATTCCCGGGGAATGCCGGAACTTCCTGCTGCAGGTTTCTCGGGTGACATCCTTAGCCTGAGATCACAGCGGAGATCTCAACATCTGAGATCCACTCCCAATGGCTGGCAGCAGATGGGGCAGCGCTCATCAACACCCATTGGCTGCACACCTGGCGCCACTCTTGGTTGCCATGGGCAGTGGGGCAGGGAGGAACAGTCCACGTCCTGGTGTTGCGTGATGGGCCCAAAGTTCGGGTGGTGCTGCCCTTGAACAGTGCGCCAGCCTAACCTTTGCCCCTGCTGTGGCTGCGCTTGCGCAAGGAGGGCTTGTTGTTGGGCGAGTCCCACTCCTTGCGCATGATTTGTGCGCACTCCTGGTCAGTCACCTCATGGAAGAACTTGAGGAGGCGCCCCAATGATATGGTCCCCCCCCCTCTGGCCAATAGGGTGCTTGTGGATCCCAAACCACCGGCACAAGGCGCAGGTGCTGAGACAGTGGGTGTGGGTGCGCCCGCTGTCAAAGTAGACGCATGTGCTGGGGCAGCACGGGCTGGGGTTTTGGTTGCCACCGGAGAGTGCGGCTCAGCTGTGGACAACTGGGAAGGGGTGGTGGTGGCCACCTTCCTCCGGTTGTGGGACTTCTCAACAGCGAGGTGGTTGCACTCTGCCTCAAGCCAGTCATCATTGTCCTACAGGTCCTAGATTTGGTCCTGGAGGTCTTTGACTTGCTCATGGTACATGTCACACTTGCGGTGCAGTTGGTTGTCGTCGTCCCAAGATGAGCTTGTATCCTGGTGACCAGTGCTTGAACTGAGAGTTTTGAGCAGCATTCTCATGGTGGACTCGGCCTGCTCGCAAGCCCCGCGCTCATGAGACGGTTGGCTCCTGAGTGCCACAACCTCTGCAGTCACCTCCAAGTGACCAATGAACGGGGTCACCGGCACCGGAAACAGTTGCTGGAACATCCAACTCTGCAGTGCGGGAGTACCAAAAGGTCCTGATGTGCAGGGGAGTCCAGGCCAGTCCTGCTGGTGCAGCGGCTGGTCTCAGGCAAGTTCAGCAATGGAAACCCATCATGGAACCGTTTGTTGTACCTCCAGCTCCGGCTCCAGCTATACAACCCTAATTGGTTGATAGAGTTCTTTGTGGTGTGACCTGTGATGTTCCCTCCTGGCCCAGGGGGTTTGATTCTGATCTTCCACATCCAGAAGATCAGGAACTGTCTCGGTCTCAAGCAGTCCACCAAACCCAGACTGGGCTCAATCTCACCTTCTCTCACGTTGAGAAGGCCAGTTACCGTGGTGCTGGGTCTCCTTGCCACAGTTGCTTTCCTCCTCCTTGAAGCGGTTGGTGAGGTCACTATTGCAGCCTCAATAGTGACCTGGAGCCTTGTGTCACAGCTCCCTCAAGATGGATGATATAAGAGGTAAGGGGTATGAGGATGAGATGCCTCAGTGACCAGTGGATATGCAAAAGAACTCTGATTGACAGAGAGGTCAAATTCTTGGTCTGTAACCTTGAACCTGCCCTTGGTGATATACACTAGGAAACACAGCCATGTATCTACATGTACAAACTGAGAAGCAAACTGAGTCATACTGGTATTTGATATGAGATGTGAAATAACGTATGACTAAGACTTCTAGAATATTCCATGATCACATGACTTCTGACTAAGAGACAATAATGACAAAGATACAAAGATGATAACTAAGCTTATGACTAATGTCCCATGAAAAGAAAGTATATCAGAAAAATGTTTATAAAACTGGAATATAATATTAGGAGCGTGTCAAGTCATGACACTTGTTGACTACAGTGACTGGGCTCTGAGTCTGTTTGGACTCCTCTTCCAGAATGGGCTCCATGATTGGAGCAAATGCACAACCAGTCTGATTGAACCCAGACGTGTTACCATAACTTGTGTTAGATGAGTTATGGTGCGTTTGGAGATGCCCTCCAAGTGCAATGTTGATGCACCCTAGCGCCTTGATCTAGCCATTTATATGTGGGTCTGTGATGCCGTGTTACGCTGAGTGGTTCTGAGGCACTTGTTGAGTGAGTGGACCTCCCACATGCCGGTTGTGGGAGTGACCCATGCAGGGGGGTTGCTACCTGTTATGTGTGTACCCAGCGTTGGGAGTGGCCTGGCCAGCGACTGGGGCGCAGTGGACAATGGACTGGCTGCCGGGGTGCACAGCCTGTTGGCCGCTGTAGTGTTGGGCATCCCTGCCCTACTGGCAACATACCTTGGTATGCTGCTACCAGCAAATGGATTGGCCACAGTCGGGGTGAGCAAACCCACTGCCAACACGTTTAGTTGGGTACCCAACACGCTTGTGCATTGGCTGCTAGTCCCAGCACCCAAGGGTGGTCTGGAGTCTTTTGGGCTGCGTGGCCTCAAGCCAGAGCGGTCCATGTTAGCAATATAAAAATGTTTTTGTACTTACAAACAAGAAGTGAAAAATTTCAGTTGTGCTCCTTGGAGGGCGATATGTCAAGAATTGAAAGGTCGGTGGACCTCACAAATATATATAATCACTGGGTGAGCAGGAAATGCCAAAAAATGGGTTGTGAGTTCTATACGTTTTGACCTTATTTTTCGAGTGATTTTCTTGGAAAACTAGTGTACACCACTTGAATTCCAGACACATGAGGTATGTTTTTTGGGCGTCCATTTTTAAGTCTCATTTCCTAATTTTTTCTTGGCTACCCTCAAGATCGTGATTACCCCTCTTTTTTAAGTTGTCACGCTACATGTTTTTTTAGGACTTTTGAGGGTAACCTTGAAGCACTTTTAGAGTGAATTCCGGGAACACTTGTATAAGTTTTTCAAGTAGTTTTGAGGGTTTCTGGATCATGTTCAACACACTATGCACTTATTTCTGATGCTAGTTTCAACAAATTTCAGTCCCAATCAAAGCAGTTTTCCAACAGTTCTAACGTATTAACCTCAGTTTCAGATAGTGATTTTGAGTGGTTTGTGGATCGATTGAATGGCTACCAGGTGCATCAGATTGCATTGTTTGTTAGGTGAATATGACCTAAAAATTCGAGTCCAGCTGCGAACAGCTGGGGTAAACAGTATATTGAGATAGGAATATCAATACATTCAAGATCAAAAAGTGTAGCAAAGCGTTGAAAAATCAGGTTTCGATTGTATGTAAAACGTTCTATAATAGTCCAAAAAAACAGGTCATAAGTAGGGAATACAAGGATGGGATCAGTGGAAAATCGCACTGTGACCTGGTGTAAAACAGCCTTGAACGCATGGAAAACCAGGGTCAAAGCGACGCATAAAAAAGGTGTGATAAGAAGTAAAAATCAGCGCCGACGAGTAGGAAAAACCTCAATGGAATACAAAAATAGCCTGTTGAACGGCATAGAAGGACCTAAAAGGCAAGTTGCATCTACAAAGAAACAGCTAAACGTCACCTATTTATTGTGACTCTCAGCACTGTTGTTGTAGCTGTGACATTGCCTTCAAGGGTACATACGTTGTTGGCCCTGCCGCTTTAGCGGGGCATTTCACCGCACTAGTCATATTAGTCTATTTGCGAGTCGAATATAGCAGCGTTGGCTTACCAGAACAGCGCGTGAAGGTGAAACTGAGTTGTCTGCACGTACAAATGTTAGTTGACATAGTAAAATGGTGATGTAGCTGATGGTACGTACTGTAGACTGCCCTTGCCCACGTTGCCGAGTGGAGGTGGTGGGGCAATAAAGTAGAATGGACTGAAAAGATTGTGTTAGCAGAAGGTACGCGAGGAGGGGGGCTAGGGAAGGGACTGGCACTCACTGGGGGCAGCGCTGAAGAGGCACGGTCGCGGGGTGGTGGTGGCGAAGTTAAGGCAAGTGAGACCGCCCCACACTAGACAGGACCCCGGCCTATTATAGGAGAGGTCCGGAATTTTTTTCCCAGTTTCCTTGAGGTTGTAGCCCGGTTGTTTTTGCCGACTTTTGGCCCGGCGCGGTCAGTTTTCAAAATTTCCGGTGGTTTTGGCCTGGGAAATTTCCCAACCTCAATTTTTTTCTCAAATCCCCTTTTTTCCTATTATCATTGCATATATGCGCATTGTAACTATCATATGTTGTATTAATAGCTCGCAGGCTGTAACTTGACTGGAATATACATTGGACACACCCCCGTAAGCTATCCGGAACATTGTTAGACAAATTCCAAATTTTGCAACCGCATTTTCTGTCCCTGATAGACTGTATGCGTCTCGAGTTTGGCGGCACTGTAGACTCCCCATGATTGCATCTATTGACTGAGTCAGATAGCACCTAGGTCCACAGGGGACTGGAGACAAGAACAACAAATCTGGGAATTCTCTCTGATTCTCCAGGTTCGCTTACGGAGATGCACCCATTCTCGTTACATCTCATGAAGCAAAAAAAAAACCTAGTTCTATTCGCCATCTTGTTCAGGAGCTGTACTCCTGACGCGACACAGCATGCCCCCCACCACAGTCATAATTGACCTCGAGGGCGTAGTAGTATGCTCCCCCAGATGCTTAGATTATGCAATGTGCATTAGAGTCCGGCACTTCGTCACTGAGATTGACTCCTGCAGCCAACGCATCCGAGCGTAGAAAATATATATTCAAGCTTAGATCAATAAGATCAAACACAGGCATCAGAAGCCGTGTGGGAGCAGGCTGTTGGTAGCTGGTGGGGGGAGCTGAATCAACCTATCATGTCGCTGCGCTACAACGGCCGGCAGTGACATCACTTGTGGGATAAATGCGTGGGTTGTCTGGCCGAATCCCATCGCTCTCCGCCCAGCGTTATTATTGTCAATAATTTGGTATACATACTACATGAGTAACAGATGTAGTAAGTTCAAGTAGAAGGACTGTCAAACAGCACGGGCCTAATCTGACGCTTTGGCACACTTTATGCACTCTCTAGCGTCACCTTACTTTTTCTCGCCGCAGCCAGCGCATGTGTAGCCCCCATCAACACGCACAATTGTCTTGTCGCCCCCGTTCGTTGTTTTGTGGTGTTTTTTCTACCATACCTACTACTCACAACTACTCAACTTCCCGACGAACGAAACCCAGCCCCCTACACATCTACTGGACATATTGCCAAGCTTGCGATCATACTACACGCTTATAGTAGGGAAACATCTAGTTTTACTCCATTTTTATCACGTCAAGCCTGTCAACCGCACGTCCATGTATGCCGGACACATAGTGCGTGATTAGAAACTACAGAGTAAGTCCCCTTTGGGCATGTTCTGCATGCAAATTGAGCTAACGATGTTTCGGGAACTTTCTGGTGCCTTGACTGCACTTGTTCGGCCATTTTACACCCAAATCGTGATGCCGTATTGACTATACAAGTGTGATCCGACTCATACTGTACATCCCAATTGAAAAACTGTAGCTACATACTACCTATATACAGCAACTATATGGCCCGGTTGACAGCGGACCTTGCCGCCCCATGGCACATTTGGCCCGGAACAAAGGCCAACCTTGAGCTGTTCCGACCACAGTTTGGCCCGGGGATTCCTGAGCTTTCCGCGCTGGCGCGCGGGTTTTGGCCCGGGGATTTCTGGACCCCTCCTATAATAGGCCGGGGTCCTCACTAGACTTACATCCGAGCAATGACGATCGTGATGTCAAGCTGTGCTCGGCAATCATCATGTGACATGCCGACTGGTTGACTTATACTTTTTGACGACCAGTTTGGCCAACTTCCATGCGCTCCAACGCTCCTGACAAGCCCGACAACCTGTAGACGATAGGTGCGATAACCGTAGCGAAGAGTGTTTCAGCGACGCCCACCCTCGCAGCGGCTCCCTCCTCATTGCCAGCCTGCGCCCCAGTCTTGCCATTATCCAATGGGCCAACTCGCTCTAGCGTCGGCAAGAGCATCTACTCGCCCCCTAAGCCTGGACTCTCACTCCCACACATCCCAGTCCACTGCGAGTCCCGCCGACTGCGCGAGCGCTTGGCTGTCCCTGTCCTTGTCGCACTCCCGGCTCACCCACAACGCGCAGAGAGCCTGCAGAACGACCCAAACCAACGACCAGACGGGTGGAGTGCCAACAACACCCCCACTGCTGCCTAGCACGCTATACAGGCAATCCACTCCACATGAAAGATCGCCCCGCCTGTCGTCCGATGCTTGTTGCGGCCGGTGAGTAACACGCTTGTTATGTATGATCGCTTCGGGCTAACTTGTACTGCACATAGTTTGTCCATTGGCCCAGCCGCAATTTGACTCGGGCAAATGAATAGCACCACCACGAGCCCCGGTGCCACCGGAAGCAGCAAGGACTAAGCTTCGCAAATGCAACGCTTCAGGTGGTACTAGGGCTCGTATTGGTGCGTAGCAACTGCGGCCTAGTCTATGCCATGTGAGTACACCTCGTTCATTGTTTATTTTTCCTATTGACGTTCAAACTCGACAGCTCCCCCGCACCAAGAGTCCCGTCTACAACGCGAGCACTCGGCCGCGCCCCTCCTAGTTCAAAGTCTCCCCCGTCCCCCCTCTCACACAATGTCTCCAACCAGTCAAGCCGGGTCCAACATGTTTCCAGTATCACGCCCCTTGTATCTACCCTCGGCGCTGCCGCTTCCTTGCCACCCGTCCTACACTTTCGTTCCGGGACCATAGGGCGCTTTGTTCATCGTGGTTTTGTGGTGCCCCGGTGGTCCGCGCCCATCGACAAAACTCCCATCCGTTACACCCACGGGCTACGGCTATAGGCAGGTAGACGAGTGCTTTTATTAGCGTTGGGTTGGGCGTCGGGGTTGAACCATGGGGGGGCTATCGAAAGGTGAGTCTGAGGTGTTGTGCACACATTGGGCACTGGCAATGTTCGTGTTCCGCCTTGCCACCCGCCTTTGGCACTGGCCTACCAGTCCTTCTCACCCCCCCCCCCCCGGGTCCTTGTCGCACTCCCGACCCATCCCCCGCGCGCAGAGAGCCTGCAGAACAACCAGAACCAACGGCCGGGTGGGGGAGCACACCCACTGCAATTCTCGACGAAGCATTACCCGGTGTCGCCCCACGGCGAGGGAAATGCTGCCCGTCGCGCCGGCCATACTCATTTCCCCAACTCCCGCCTGACCATGCGCTTGGACCGCTCCCCGACGGCGTGAGCGCCAGCTTCTTGTATTGTGGCCTGCCCCAGCAGCCCGTCCCCGACGCTGCCTTGCTCGTAACCCCACTGCCGGGTGAAATGCCACTTGTGCTTAACAGAGAACGACCCGCCCTGCCTACACCTGAATTTGAGTACGTGGGCGGACTGTCGCAGTAGGTGGTGCTGGCCAACATGCTCAGCCAGCGAATCAACCAGGTGACCAGCTACGCACCCAGCTTGGGCATGCCAAAGCGTGCATCGCCTTGCTCTCTGCGCAATCCAATCCGAGTGCGGCACTCGCCCAATCCGAGGTGCGTGCAGAGGCTACGGAAGCCCGGCTCGCTGCAATCAAGGACGGCTGGCGCGGGGCTGAGAATTATCTGGACATGCTATCGAGGTGCGCGGCCGAGGCGTGTGCGGTATTTGTGTGCACGTTGGGCACTGGCGAGGTTGGTGTTCCGCCCAGCGTACCCGTCTTTGGCGCTGGCCCTACTAGTCCATATCTTTCCTGTCCCCCGTCCCGCCCAGCTCCAGTTCTCACGCCAAGAGTCCCACAGCACGCTTGGCAAGTCCCCCTAGCCAAATCTCGCAAAACCGGTGTCCAGCTTGAGTCTGTTGTTGACCAAGTCCAAGAACACACCCTCACGCAAGGTCTGCCGCGCCTGCCGCGCCTCCCGACCCGCTTGCCAGACACGCGCCTGCGCTCACCCTTGACGTCCCTCGCCCGCCCCGTCCGGCCCCGTGTCGCACATGTCCCGAGTCTCACCCCGCTCATCACCCGCGAGACTTTCAAGGAACTCGACCTTGAGGCCATTCTGCGCAACCCCCAGCTTTGTAGGTATTCCACTGTTATTTAGTTATCCCAAGCTCACACAATTCAGGCCATGATCTCCTCTTCGACCCTGGCCTCCAGTTTCATCTCACCTCGGGCCGCAAAAAGCGCGAACTCACCAAAAGAAATTGTGGCAAGCCGTCCAGATCAAGATCGACACCGGATGCGTATGCACCAGCTTCAACAAACGCAGCTGGCGCTTGCCTTGCGTCTGTTGTTCCGCAGCCCCTTCGAGCTTCCACCCGCCCCTGTCCTTGCGCACTTCACCGCTCGTCAACGAGCTCTGTCTCGGTCGTGCACTCTGCTACCACCGACGTTGTGTTGATCGCTCAAGCGCTCAGGCACGGTGTCTTTGATTCGCACGGCATATTTAGAACGCCTGGCGCTGTGCTCAAGCAGCATTGCGCACCCATGCGCAACTGTGCGGTTGAGATGACGGTCACCGTTGCAGCGAGACCCGGCGGTGGAGTCCGCGCCGTCCAAATGTGCCTCGAGATCCTTGAGCTCATGAAGCTCGTACGTCCCTTTACTGCCTTTGTCTTCCCACCCCTCGGCTAACCTCTTATCCCGGTCTAGGATATTGCAAACCACCAACTCCAAGCGCTCCGCCCGTACCTGTTCGAGACCACCGTCGAATTTGAACTGAAAACGTTCCAAGAATGACACGAGCGTGGCTTACTCACATTGACTACAATCCAGGCCTGGCTCCGCAAAGCTGCGCTCACTGCTCCATCAACGTCAACCCTGCCCTTGCTTCCTCACACGCTCACCAGTCTGATCTTGTCTCCACCCACCAACATATCTACTCCACCCCTGCCAACAACTACACCCTTGTCGCAGTGCATACCCAATATTGCGCATACGCCGGGTGATTTGGAGACACTCTATCTCAACCACGCCCGGCTCGCAGGTCTGACGGCCAACGTGGCCAATCTCGGCATGCTCTATATGCTCCTTGTGCTCTTCCGCCAACTCGTGTTCTCCAACCCGTCTGGGGCCATGACCCAAAGAAAACCGATTGTGCCCAAGGACTCGGTCGTGGACTGGGTCAAGCGCAAGATCTAGGAAGTTGGTCCCGCTCGGCTTGTGCTTTTCGCCGTGCAAGGAAAAAGAGGGAGGCGCCGAGTGGGACAAACGGCGCGCGGGGATGAGGGACGTGGTCCTTCAAGTTGCTGAACGGGCCGAAGAAGTCCAACGGGGCGTTCAATCAACTCCAGAGAGTCTTGTCTCGCCCAACACGCAGACTTTGGCGCTGCTCGAGAGCTAGATGGACACGAACCTCCAGACCAGTGCTCCGCTCGAGCGCTTGCTCAAGGGTCGACTTGAAAAAGCCGTTGGTGAGGTTGTGGGACGCTGTATCGCGCGCAACTTGGTTGGCGCGTTTGCTTGGAGGGAGAGGAGAGACGACAGTGATTCAGACGAGGATGAGGAAAAAGCAGAAGAGCCGAGGGACGCTGCCACGCCTGCTATCGTTGTGGGCCACAAACCACTCATGCCCGAGATCCGTCACTTCGGCGAGTAGGTTGCAAAGCTCATGAGTCTCCAAGGTCAGATGTACCAAGGGTTGCACGAGCACTCATTCCTCCGCCCAAGAGAAGAAGTTGCCCGTGGCTCCTCCAAAGAAGCCAACACAAAAAGTGTCCGCATCCTTGCATGCTGGCCACTTTGCCCCTCCTGCTCCTGGCCTAAGTTAAACCAAACCCTCCACAAATCCGGAGCCCGCAAACTACACCATGCCAGGCAAGAAGGCCAAGAACGGCGCAGGTTCGGACGTAGAGCGTAGCACTTTGACCATGTCAGATTTGCACTCGTCGGGTTCACCAGCGTCCTCCGGCAGCGGTTCCAACTCGGTCACCATTGTTTTGTTTCTCAAGTGACTGCTTTAGATTGTCTTTGGGCGGGCTTTCCATAGCTAACTTATTGTATTCCGCCGCCGATACTGCGTTATTTTTCATCTACATATTGTTCACATTTGCTCAATTTTCTGCTCGTCTGCCACGTTTTTTAGGGAGATTTCACTGTTTTTTCAAAAGTTAGTAAGTACTTTTGTCATTCAGTCTGTGGCAATTTTCAGCACTTGCTTTTTTTCACGCTTAGCGGACCTGTTTTTTAGGCGTCCATTTTTGATGCTCTCATAGCCATTTTTTTGCCTTGATGCATAGAAATTTTGGTTACTTTACTTCAGAATGTAACTGGTTTTTTAGTACACTTATGCTCAATACTGGTCTATACGATTTTAGAGTTTTCAACTCTAAAAAAACGGCTCTTGGTATTACTAAAAATTCCACTGCCGACTTCACTGTAAATCTTTCAGATGCCAGCCTTGAGTCTGAGAGTGGAAAAATAGGTTTTTTTGACTGGTTTGCCAGCCTCGCAAATATCAACCCAAAATTTGGGTTGGATCCTTTGTACAGTGTTAATGTGCAGATGTAATCTTTGGCAGTGTGTAGCGTGCCAGCTTAACAGACATAGGATATGGGCTGGATTGAGCACACTGGGTCCCTGGCCCACCATCCTTGCAGTACGCCAGTGCGTACTAGCTCAAGCCCAGGGCACAATGGAAGAGGACAGGGATTGGAGTGGAGGCAACACTGTGCTCAAGTCACATGTCACGGTTGTGTAGTCAACTGTAACAAAATTTGTATCAAGATAATAGCAAGCCACTTGGGTATAAACACTTGCTGTCCAGTCTCGTAATTTGATGCTTTGGCTAAGCACCATGTCATTGCACGCCAGCACTTGACCCCAGTTCTCCGAAGCACCAATTTGCTCACGCGCCCTCAAGACTCAAGATTGTCTTCAGGGCATGTGAAATGGTATGGTGCTCCTCAGCACCCCAGAGGGCCTAGTTTAGCCACACAAGTGTCAATAGCATTGGAACAGGAATCTTGAGTCTATGAAGACTGACAACAGTCACAAATCCAGACTATTTAGAGCTATGTTAGAAGTGTAATGGATAGTAGCCTAAATGTGACTGTAATACACTTAGCTCTACGGCTGAAAAACCAAGCACAAAATGAAGATGCATGGTGGGGAAGGATACCAAGGTTGATCACACAACCAGGGCACAAAATTTTGCTGCTGGAGCAGTATGTCAGCTAATTGCATAGACAAGGCAGTCAATGGAGGGTGCAAGTACTGAAACATGTGTTTTAGCTTCAGACACTGTGGAGATTGCAACAAGGCAGAGACTGCAGTGCAAACTATAGTACTGGCCCCTGCCTTCTTGCTGATGAAACACCATATCAAGATCCAGGGTTTCATCACAATGAGAAGAGTCATCTCTGGCATGTGAAGATTCCTACCAGTGAGCCTACTGCTGCTTAAGTACCTTACAAGCGTAACATCTACTTGACCAAAGAACAAGAAGGAACTTATCAAGTAGAGTTAGCTATGCTAGAAGAACTCTGCTATTTTCAACCACATCATCTTATACAGGATGATGATTGCTATGTCCCAGTCACCTCTTACTGAGACTTTCTTCCATACTGGGATCTCATTAAATGACTACAAGCTTGACACCTTGAGCTTGTGTTGGACTGCAAAGGAAGTCAAACATTGAATTCAATTTCAGACACAGATTGATACACATACAAGTCACTAATCTGTATTCTTCAATTCATTCTGTTTGATTCAGCTGTGCTCTTGTCTTTGCCTGTACCTGAGTAAGTATGCTGTTAGCAAGCTCCATATGCAAACAGCTTAAAACTCACCAATTCATCTTCAAGACTGAAAACAGGGAATGCAATGAAGTGGTGCCAATGTGCTCGCAGTTCCATGACCACACCCACAAGTGGAAGTACTTCTGTTACCACAAGCTCAACCAGAAGCATGATTACAAGGCAGGCAGTGAGTTTGAGCTGTACTGGTGCAGGTGCCTTGTGTCTTTGCTTCAGCTGCCTCAATGAAGTGTTGCTTCTTTGGCCCCTGAGCCACAATATCATTGATGGCTTTACCTCAACTCTTCCAGACCCCCTGTACAGCACTGAAAAGTGACTGGGTTGATTCCCAACAAATAAAGCCAGGCTGTAACATAGAAGTGGCAGTTTCATTGTGATCCTCTTTACAAACTCATACCGGGAACAAAACTCCTGCAGTTTCACCAAAATCTGCTGCGACTCCAAGGTTGACCCAGAGAAGGCACCTGTCAATGTGAGTTGCTAGTTCCACTGTGTCATCCTCCACAGGGTCACCATTCTCCTTGGTTGCAAACCTCATTCCTGCACTTGCTGGTCCAGCATCACAGTCAATATGCAGTGTTTGCAAAGTTCTCTTTTGACCAGGTAATCTTAGACACAGGGATAGTGTAGTCATTAATAGGTTTGTAAAACTGCATTCAGTGGTCATTACATTATGCAGATGAAATGAGCTTACATTTGCTTCCTATTGCATTGCACCAAGCAGAGGTATACCATGCTGAGCCATAAAGTCAATTGGTTCCTGGAGGGACAGTGGTGCCATGCACTCCCAGCATTGACAAAAAAGGTTCTACTGTAGTCGTCAATATTATACTAACGCGGCGTTTGCGCTGCGTGACAAAATTTAGCGGGGCCCGTATTAACCAGGCCTTCTGGGTGACATGACAGAGCCCATGGTATTAACAGTTTAGTCTTGAAGACAACAGGTCGTGTAGGTGGGGAACTTAAATCTTGAGCTTGGATTTTGATTTGGACTGGGACTTGGAGTGATTAGACTGTGGATAATACACCTACTGATTCAATCTATCTAAATTCCTTAGTATAATGGGACATTTTCCATATAAATACATATGTGACACTTAGTTTTAGCCTATTAACGCGCGAGAATTTGGGATGTGACAAGTCCAGTTTTTATTAACAAAAACAGCTTGGCGTAGCGCTTCATGTTAATACAATATTGACGACTTCAGTACTAAATAATTAAGTATTGTATGTTCAAGCAACAAATTTAAAAAAAAACCTACTGAAATGCAAGCAACCGTATTCTCAATCATCAGCAAAAACTGTGCTGGGTAGGAAGTGCTCTGGAGTGATTCCCGCTACCCCACTTTTTTGCAGAGCACCCTGGACCCACCTATCTGTATCTGGACCTCTCCTGATCCACCTATGGGGACCCAGAGCTCTCCTGACCCAACTAGGGAACTGAGGAGTGATCAGGAGCGCTCAGAATCCACTGGGTCTAACCTTATAAGGAAACATTACCTTTTTGGGAAAGCATCCAAAAACATTT
>WSTH01000987.1:0-15715 GCA_019616345.1 Ceratobasidium sp. 395
GGAAACCACGCTCAAGGTGTAGCCATGTCTGGCGCATCGCTCGGGATCCCGTGTACGATTGTAATGCCCATGGGCACGCCTGGCATCAAAGTACGCAACGTAGAACGCCTAGGCGGAAAGGCTGTACTTCACGGTGCCGATTTCGACGAGGCCAAAGCCGAATGTGCGCGTCTCGCAGCCCAGCACGGTTTGGTCTTTGTCCCACCATATGACGACCCCCTCGTTATCGCCGGACAAGGCACGGTCGGAATGGAGATCCTCAAGCAGCTTCCTCGGGACGTTGAGCTAGGAGGAATTTTTGCGGCCGTTGGAGGTGGTGGGCTATGCGCTGGGATATCCGAGTATGTGAAGCGTATTGGAGCGCCAGGGGTGCAGGTTGTGGGAGTGGAGACTAAAGACGGGGACGCGATGGAGAGGAGTCTAGCGGCTGGCGAGAGAGTTACGTTGAAGGAGGTTGGGCCGTTCTCTGATGGAACGGCGGTGAAGATTGTGGGAGAGGAGCCGTTTAGGATATGCAAAGAGCTGCTCGACGGGGTCGTTAAAGCGGATACCGACGAAATTTGTGCTGCGATCAAAGACATATTCGAAGGTACGCTCGAATAGTTCAGAGAGCTTGTGCAGATTTCTGATTTAACCTTTTATGCGCAGAAACTCGTTCGGTGACTGAACCAGCTGGAGCACTTGCGCTTGCTGGACTGAAACGGTACATAATCGACAACAACCTTGTTGGCGCTGGGAAGCGTTTCGTTGCGGTTGTGAGCGGGGCGAACATGAACTTTGATCGTTTGAGGTTTGTAGCGGAGCGCGCAGAGCTTGGTGAGGGACGAGAAGCACTGTTAAGCGTAGAGGTAGATGAAAGGCCCGGAAGGTAATCTTTCAACCTCTCTCCGTCCCGTATATTTCAACTGAATAATTCCTCGTAGTTTCGTTGCGCTCCATTCGATTATCCATCCACGAGCAACGACCGAGTTTATGTACCGCTATTCGGCACCTAGCGGGTTCCCAATCTCTGCTTCGAACGGTGTTTCCCAGTCCAAAGCCCACATTTTCTTGTCGTTCCGTCTGCAAGCTACGACCCCAACAGCGCGGCGATTAGAGATCAAGAAGTTGTTGGAAGAGATGAAGGCCGAGGGCATGAGGGGCACCGACATCAGCGATGACGAGCTCGCCAAGGGTCATGTGAGGTATATGATTGGAGGGAGCAGCGCTGTCCAAGATGAGAGGCTGTTTAGGTTTGGTGAGTTGCCTGACAGAGAAATAAGGTGTACGGTGACTAACTGTTTTATGTAGAGTTCCCCGAACGCCCAGGCGCGTTACGCAAGTTCTTGCTCGAGTTGCGCTCAGACTGGAACATCTCGTTGTTCAACTATCGAAACAACGGTGCTGGTAAGACATTTGCCATAGAGTAGCGCGTAAAATGTACTTACTTATTCTCGAAAGATCTCGCCCGGATATTGGCCGGCATTCAAGTTCCTCCGAATGAGTACGCCGAGTTCGAAGGGTTCCTGACCAAGTTGGGATATCCATACGTGGAGGAGACACAAAATCCTATCTATCGGTCGTTCCTTCGTAGCGGCGGGTCGTCGGGAGGATCCACGCCTACAAAAGAAACCCATGCTCCTTTACCTTAGTGTCACATCTACATAGCTTTGCATTCAGTTAATTTATTTGTTCGTGGTCGTCAAGTCTATCCAGTCCATATTTAGCGCCGTTACCTAAGCACACGATCGAGCACTATGACACGCTGGGTTTACTTGTGGCAAGCACGACCACAACCGCTAAGACTTGACTGATGCCGTCTCACGCTGGCTACGAGCCCATCGCGGGCACAGAGGAGGAGGCTATGCTGCGAACCTCTCTCGACTCGCAGGACGACTCTGCGCCTGCTCCGACGGGTCGCGGCAGGCGGCGTGGGCCCGGTGTGGATTTGAAGGGCATTGACACCGCGTTCAAGCGCTGGACCGAGACAATTGCGCAAAAAGTCAAGATTAACCGGCGCAAGAGGCTCGAGGTCCAGCCAGAGAAGAGGGAGGTTGCGTTTAGCGTGTTTCAGCAGGCGTATGGGAAACTGCCCCCGCTTCCTGTGAGTACAATAGCCATTAATCCCGTTTTTCTGCTGAGTACGGTTGGATTTGTGCAGCCAAGGACTCTGGACCACCAGAAGCCTATTACCCACGAGGAGTTTGAGCTGTGAGTCGCGTATCCGTCTGCCGAGTTGCCGCATTGCTCATATGACGGTCCCAGCATCGTGCAGTCCATACGAGCCGCCATATTCGAAGGAATTCATCCCAAAATGATCTCTAAGGCTGGTGTTGCTTCATCATGTGATTCTGCTGCCATCTCACTTCCCGGAGCTTGTAGGGTTCATCTGGGAGCTACTATGCTCGTGTGAGGGACCAGAGTGGACAAATAAAGACTGTTGGGTAAGTACTCGTCCTAATATAGCTCGCCTTGGGCTAATATATGGAATGGTCATTAGAGTGTTTAAACCTAAAGATGAAGAGGCGAGTATTTAGACCTATTGCTTATGCTATGACGCTGATTTTGTCTATTCTAGTGAGTGACTAGAACGAACCGAGTAGGCACAGCTTTAACCTGTTGTTCTATGCGATTATAGACCATACAGGTAAGTAGCCAAGACGAAATTGCGACTGTCTGTTAACAATCTCTGCAGCATGCGAAACCCAAAGTTCCAGAAATGGGTACATAGAACGTTTTTCTGGTATGTTTATATGTCGTCTAAGATATCCTGACTCTAACTTGACCGGACAGGTGGATAGGTATATTCTGAGGCTGTTTCTTTCATAACGAATGCTCACGCGAAACGCAGGATTTGGGCGGAGTTGTTTGATTCCAAACCTCAGGTGAATGTGGTATGCAGTCCGGTTGATTACCATTAACTCAACACATCACACTAGCTACATATCCGAAGCCGGTGCTTCCCTGCTAGACACACGACTAAACTTGAATCTTGTTCCTCATACCGAACTTGCCTCGTTCGCTTCACCCGTAAGTCCCCATGATGAGGATGACGAAATAACGCTTACCCCAGGATCCAGGCCTTCTTCTATGACTGGATAGGTTCGAATGATATCGCTTAATTTGGATTGAATCCTTCTAATGTGTCAAAATAGATAGGAGTGGTGCAAAAAAGGGCAAGGCTTTGCCAGAGGTATGGTATTCGCGTTTATTGCTCTGCAAGATACTCACGATTATGGATGTAGAAAATCGGGAGTCTACAACTGTTTGCGCACGGCTTCACAGGTACGATCCCGTTCTGGCTGATGTCTCGCACTACCCACAAACTAAATTCACTTCCTAGATGCATCCGATTTCCTACGCAAACACCCTTGGCCCGGCCGTTCTATTACTGACACATGGAACGAGGACGATCACCGACAAGGCAGGACCAGCAAACGGTGTTTCAACGCTTGTGGTGTGCTGTGTGGGAAAGCCGGCGGTGATTTCGACGACTATGACGATGACCTGCAGTATGAGCAAAACGCGAATGGGCCGGAGGACCAAGCGCGTGCGGGGGGTAGCTTTGCTTGGACGCTGGCGTTGCAGCAGAGCTTTAGGGAAGAGCTGGAGAAGCTCATTATTTTGGGTAGGTTTGGAAAGCGAGATGTTGTAACTGGGCGGCGAACTGAGAACTTGAGGCTTGTAGATTATTTAATGCGTAACACGGACCGAGGATTGGATAACTTTGTGAGTTCACCGTTTGTGTGCTTGTATTAACCTAACCTTTGTATTATGGTGGTCTAGATGATCAAATATTGCGAGGGTACTCATGAGAAACAGGTTGTCGATACAGCACCAACCCGCTTGCCCATGATGTCCGAGGTTAAGAACAACAACATGCAGCCGCCTCCCACTTCCCACATGTCTACAGCTACGCCTTCTAGTAGCGATCCCTCGGGGTCATCTCAGTACAAACGGCCTCATGTGCACATTGCGGCGATTGATAATAGCTTGTCGTTTCGTGAGTTCACCGTTTAATTCGGGCACACTGTGACGATACTGATAGTCGTACTTTCACTGTAAAGCGCACCAGCACCCTAAAGGAGTGAGTATCCTGAGACTCAAATCGGCCAATGGCAAGCTGACGATATCGTTCATTCAGTGGAGATCCTATACATATGGTTGGCTTTTCCTCCCCGTTTCGCTGATAGGCCGGCCCTTCAGTGAAAATACCCGGAACCACTTCCTTCCCCTGTTGTCCTCGCCAGAGTGGTGGGCAGAAACCATCTTCCAGTTAAGGAAACTATTTGCTCTAGACCCAGACTTTAACCAAAAAATGTTTGATGTAAGTCGAAACTCTGGTTTTCTCTGCGAGCTTAGGGTTAACCAATGGGTTAGCGACAAATGGCAGTGCTAAAGGGCCAGGGATGGAACATAGTTCAGTGTTTAAAGCATGAAGTAAGTCGGCTCATTACTAAAACTCCACAAGGCTAACCGTATTTTGTTCGCAGGAAGAAGGTAATTGACCGAGTTACTCACACCTATATTATCAACTAAACCCTCGCCTTTCAGGTCCCCTAGAACTAACTCGTCGCATCAAAGTCCTTGTCTGGGACGACGAGGTCGAAATTGTCAACGAGACAACAGACACCGACGACAGCGCTAACCCGACCTCCCCCCGCCCTCGTCCCAATTCCTCTGCTCAAACACCTCAAGCTCCTCGAAAAATCATTTCGCCTATCTCATTCCACCTGCCGCGGCGCCAGCGAAGTCGGAGCATTTCAGACTTCCCCCCTCCCCGGCCGCGCGCACCTGTTCCGTTCTCCCGCGCTATCGGCACAGCACAATCTGGGGCCAGTGGTGTAGCTGTTCTTGCACAGCTAGAGCGGCTGGATGAGGTGTCCGGCGGGAAAGATGATGCGGTTGCGGCAGAGGAAGCTGGAGCCGCTTCCGCGGAGGTCTTTAGTCCGACTGAATCGTCACCTAGGAATAGTAGGGGTGAAGGTGTGGGGAGCCGAGCCGGTCCGTCGAGGGTGTCACCCGTTCCAGAGCGCGACGAGACTGATACGACCCCACCACCGCCTCCACCGGTACCTGAACTCTCCCGAGTGGCGTCGGACCCTGTAATCATGGACGACGAACTCGACGGAGAGGACGATGGGACGAACCCCGTCATGTTTAGCTCTGTGACTTCGCTGGGCGATCACACCCCTATTCCACCTTCGATGACGCGCAGCGCGACGGCAGCGCAAACTCGACCGGCCTTTGGGCGATGGCCGAGTTATGGGGGAGGGGCTCCCAAGAAGGGTCAGAGGTTGAGCCTAGATACCGCAACGGCATCAGATGTCGTGTCCGGTAAAACAAGAACAGTTATCCGAGAGGTGAGTTCTGGGTGTATGCGTGGGTAACAGTTGACTAACTTGAGTATAACAGCGATTGCAAACTGTAGATTCTAAAGCATTCTTTAAGAACTGGTAGAACGTTACAGTGGACGAGATCTACACTATGTATTGCCTGTTTTATTCACCATGATCAATCGACGCATATAAGCATGGGGGAGTGTTGTTGAGTACACGCAATTGAACCTTAGGGGCCCTGTCAGGATGGTTCATACCGCCCTCTGCGGCTCTGCCATGCCCAACGATTTTATAGATCTGTTTGCACTGGCTATAAAACGAGGTACCTGCCAAACACTGCCGACAATTAAACCTCCTCTACCGGCACTTACACTGTGCCTAATGTGCCGGTCAAGCCAACGTGCCTATAGTTTTACCTCCCTAAGAGGTTCACTGGAGTGGCTTACCAAGCGAATCGTCGGCCGGGGGGTTGCATACAGGCTACGCAGTCCCAGCTCTCCCAGTGCCTCATGTGGGGAAGTCGAGGGCAGCTTATGCATTAGTGCTGGTATATGGTCGTTGGAAAGCGTTGGTTTGTGGTGCTATTGGTATCAGAACGAAGGTTGCACCAACTTACCTGAAATTAAGGCCCAAACTAATATATTCGCATAAAACACAAAAGCCATAACTAAGTAAGATAGATGCATACACGAAATCAACACAACGGGCTGAGTTATTGGAGGCGCAATCCATAAAGAGGAGGGGATCATGTCAAAGGGGAGTGGTGCATGACGGGAATAATAAGTAATGATCAACCAACAGGAATACCCACAACTTAATACATAGTGCCTAGCTCCTCGTAGCGAAACCCATTATCTTCCAAGACAAGCCCCCATGTCGCTTCCCTCATCCAAGGTTTGTTGACTCTCTCGGCGATAAGCAACTCATCTTTGCGCAACCCGCCGAAGCGTGTATGCCCGCCAAGCCAATCTATTCTCCTCACAGCGCGTGGCGGAATAGTCCGGCGCGACTTTCCAGATCTGATCGAGTCTGTGTCGGCTGCGGCACGAGATGGTTCATGAACATAGGCTACCAGACCGGTATTCCTGATCTCCTTTTGACGTGAAGAAGATAGCGTTGACCTGTGTTCCAGCCATTCAGTGAAGAGTACTCGGGCTTGAAATAGCAAACGTACCATTCTGCCTCTACTACGGGCTTCTGCAAGTTACGCCATAGCGAGTGTAAAACGTCATAAATGGTTACGAACGTCTCTGATTCGGGATGCTGTGCTTTGCATCGACTCGATATTGAGCAATAGCACGTAAAGTCTTTGTTAGACCCTCCGTGGCCCGTTCCTTTGACTTCTACTACCCATGGAAACTCATAAGAGACAACCCACATCCGTGCGACGGGTGGGGATACTGCGGGTTGTCCGCGGGTCTTCTCGCACAAGGATAGGTAAGGCGCCCCATGTCTTAAACCGCTTAGAACCTTGCGGTCCGTTACGGATGGAAGGAGAGCGGTATGTGGAGAGAACCGAAGGTCGTGCGAAACACATCGGGATTGCAAGGTATGGCGCAGTAGGGCATCGATGATGGGCAAAAATCTAACGGCTGAAACACAAAATAAAATAAGGACGTTGGGCTACAATAGGTTTCGAGCGGGTGTATGCGTACTTTTACTGTGAGATCTTCTGCGGGTTGGCCCAGTCTCGCCTTGAGATGCCTTCGAGGACTTGAGTATAGACGGGACGCGAGGGCGCGAAGCTGGTTCTATGCTCTCATAACTACTAATCGAGCCCTCCGATTCGTATGGATATCTTGGACGAGCTAGCGATTGTGAAGAACCTGCACGGACACGAACGAAGTGGGTATGGGAATAGACAGCACTCTTATCGAGAACCAGAGAGCTAGGTCGAGACCGCCCCTCATAGGGTAAGGCGGGCAAGGGCTTAGAGTACCTAGTGTTCGTAACGATATATGTAGGCATTAGCGTCGTGAAGTAATAAGCAGAACGAATTGTTGAAAGTCGAGCCGCTGGTGGTCGTAGTCAGAGCTAGAGTTAGGTCGACAAGCAACACGTCGTTGCCCGGGGTCAGGTCCACGCCACCACAGCTCACACAGTCGAGTCTTTATCTCTTTCGACGGCTTAGCCACTTCCTCTGCCACGCGGGAGGCTCTTTTCAGATGACGAGGGCCAGGTACCCCGGTATGTTGGTGAAACACGCTTTTGCGACGTATTAGCACGAAATCGAGCTCACTAGCACCGAGGTAGGATAAAGACGTTGCGTAGCCTAGTCGCTCGGCCAATTATTAGTGTCGCGTAGGATGATTGCAAGTTCCGCCATGAGGGAAGAGTGGGGGATGTGAGGCCCCATCGTGGGTGGTTGCCCGACTCGAGTCCTTAGATGGGAATATCAAATGTCGGGATTGCGCTTACATGCGCGCTTACATGGTCCGTTTGTGCTGCTGATCATTCGCCAACCCGGGGTAGCAAGGAACATGGCAGCGATACGATAGAAGGCTAGATCTTGCGGAGAAAGCAGAATATCGGACCAGTAATGGCGATCTTTACCGCACACACTCACTTAAGTGACCTGATTCAAGATTGTGGGATGTAAAGCTACGGAATTGAAGCCGCGTTTGCAGGAACAATCCTAGCGTAATGACATTAACGTGCTACGACCTATTTATAAAAGCGAGTATCTGGAGCATGAATGAACGCGAAAGGAAACCAAAAGCGACCAAAACGAAGAAGATCAAGCATGTGCAGATGTGATTGCCTCCTGGAGTTGGGCATCTGCACCCGCCCGGATCTTCACAATGTCTGCGCGCGAGAGCCCGGCCTTATCGCACATGGCACGGAATTGAGAGTCTGAAAACACATCAGCAACACCGTTCTGTCAGTGGCTCAGAGAACATCACGGTTCTTACCGGGTTGATCGAACAGGTTAAGTGGGGTATCATACTCCTTCAGGCGGCCTTTGTCCATAACAAGCACCCGGTCATAAAAGGCAATTGTATTGACTAAAATAAGTGTCAGAGCCAGCTTACTTAGCATACTCACAATGTTACTTACGTCGGTGAGCTATGCAGAGAAGAGTTCTCCCACGGAAATCACGCTGGATCATTTGCTGAACCATCGAGTCCGTATCGACATCGACACTGGATGTGGCCTCGTCTAGGATAAGGACCTTGCACTGATCTTTGACAAGAGCGCGACACTGGCGTAATGTTAGCTCTAAACTCAGCTGGATAAGTCACAACAACTCACAAGGGCAAGCAACTGTCGCTCTCCAGCGCTGAAAGAATCATCCCGGACCTCGTTATCTAAGTGTAACTTGGAATCGCGTGGTGGCGACCCAGAGCCAGCGCCAAGCAACTGTACACGACGGAGGGCGGAGTATATCTGTTCATCGGTCTTTGTGTTGAGAGGGTCAATATTTTCTCGGAGTGTACCTAGGTTAGACAGGTTTAGTAACCGGTTGGATGTAGTTTACATTACATACCTTCGAACAGGACCGCGTCTTGGGGAATAATGCTTAGGCGATGTCTCAGTGTTTCAATCCCAACTTTTTCGAGATTGACGCCGTCAATTTCAATGCTACCCTCAGCAAGTGGGGCAACGCGGAATAGTGCCGTGAGCAACGAAGATTTGCCTAGTCAATCGTTAACAACGTGTACAAACCCACGGTTTCCGCGACTCACCTGCTCCCGTTCGTCCGACTATTCCAACCCGTTCGCCGGGTTTGACGCTGAATGACAAACCGTCCAGCACAAGAGGTAAACCGTTGCGGTATCGGAGTGCGACGTTCCTGAAGCTGATTTCACCACCTGTCGGCCACTCAGCAGGTGGGTCGTCCGGCAGTGTGGCCGGCGGCTCTTGTTCGAGGTCGCGGTAGTGAACGATTCTCTCCACACTGGTGGTGTTATTTAGGAGTGGGTCTCTTAACATGAAAGATAGTAAACGTACGTATTCATGTCCTGCTCGACCTGAGCAAGCTGGGTTACCATCTGTGAAAATGTTTGGGTCTAGAACAGGTTGAGCTGAGGTTCTGATACTCTTCGCTGCTTGTTCACTTACGATCGTTAACGCGTAAGTCAAAACCACGCCCAGTTTCGATGGGTCAGCCGAGGTTCGGAATCCAACGGCGATCAGCCCAATCCCAAGGACAAGAAGGTTTCCGAGAAAGTCCAGTCGAACACCGAGGTAACGCTATCGTAACAAGCAACTTAGCTCGTAACATTCAGCAAGTGCAAGATTAACGTACCTGACACGCGATTGTCACGAAATATGCCTTGTTCTCAACATCGATTTGCCGCTCGGACACTCGTGCGAAGCGCTCCTGCTCCCGATATGCGCGAATAGTGCTAAGGCCCGTGAGCGCTTCAGAAAATGCCGCATATAAGAGCGAGCGCAAAATCGAGTCAAGTCGTTTGACTTCGATGCTTGTCCTCCGATAGTACATGGAGAAGTACCTGGGTCGAGCACGCCGGTCAGCAAGTTAAAGAAACATATGCGGTATGCTACTTACCAGTACAAGACAAACAAGGGCGGAAACACTAATCAAGACAAGTGTCAGGTAACAGTTCAATATGCACTACTGTCTCACTCACTAATTCCGAGCCAGGCATAGGTGTAAAACACCAATGCGACTGTTCCAAAAATACTAAATGCGTTGGACAACAACTGGAACACCTGTAAACAAACATGACGCATTACGTTGGTGGTAAACTCACTTGGAACCACGCTTGAGGCAAGTTGGCGTCAAGAGTATCAATGTCCTTGCTCAGTCGAGCGATGATAGCCCCGATGGGTGTGGTATCGAAAAACTTCATCGGAGAGCCTAAAACGCCACTCAGTGCGCCAGAGAAAAGGTTTAGGGATGCAGTAAATCCGGCCCAAGCGAACGCGAAGGACCTAAGATACAACGTTAGCTCCCAAGCGAATGCACATTGTATGCGAGTACGAACCCCATGAACGAAAAAATAGCCGTGGCGAACCCAAGGCTTGCGTAAATGCCCATATATGCGCCTTGTGGCAGATTGAAGTGGTTTGACGTCCAAAATCCGAGGAACAAGGTGCTCAAAACCTACGCTTGATATTAGTGTATGTCCAGAGCTGTTAAACGATGACTACATACGTTTGCGCCTTGCGCCAAGGTCAGAATCCCCATCAAAAATGGCATCCATGACAGTCCTCCAGCGGCACGCAAATAATTGACGTACGCGTCACCACTCACAGCACCGGTCGTTCGCTCGTCGCCCTGCATCAGCTTAGTCGCAGGCTTATCAGCCTCCTTGGCCTTGGCCGCATCGGTCGCCGCGGCTTCATCCTTGTCGGCCTGCTTCATCTCGGCATCTTCAGCCACACCGTACTCAGCGACAAGTTGGCTGAACTGTCCACCAGCTGCGACAAGTTCGGCATAGGTTCCTCGTTCGGTAATACGGCCGTTGTCCATGTAAATGACTTCATCAACGTACGGGAGCACGTGAAGTTGATGCGTGACGAGAATACGAGTCTTGCTTGCCAACGGCCCGGAAAGTAAACAGTTTTCGAGGATGTGTTTCGAGACGTGACTATCCACCGCGCTCAAAGGGTCGTCGAGCAGCGCTACGTCAGGCCCAAAGTAAGCGACTCTTGCCAAGTTGATTCGAGCCTAGAAACCAAGTTAGCTACCACAGACCATAGTTGTGAGTCGTATATATCACCTTTTGACCCCCTGAACGTCCATCCGAATAAGCACACAGGCGTACAGTAATATTCTGAGAATTAACTCACCAGACAAATTCACGCCCCTCTCTCCTATTTCAGTCTTCTCTCCATCGTAAAGCATCTCGATATCCGGCCTGAGCGCACACGCGTTCACAACCTGAGTAAACCTTTCTTGAACATCCTCCTTCCCGAACGTCACGTTCTGCCGTAGCGTCATGTTCTGGATCCAGGCTTGCTGAGGCGCGTATGCAGTAGTCCCGCCCAGAACGACTTTACCTGTCGTACGACGCATTTCGCCGGTCATGGCTTGCAGGAGAGACGACTTGCCACCTAATACTCCTAATCAGCCACGCATACATAACCATAGAACAAAGAAATACGTACTTCCAATCTTTCCGGCGATTCCAACAAACGACCCCTTGGGAATCTGCAAGTTGACGTCGACGAGCTTAAACGGCTCAGATCCAACCGGTTCATCGTCCGACGAATCATTGGGGTCAATCCCTTTCCTCTTCTGCGAAAGCCTTTGCTTTTCCCTTCCTTTCTTCTCCTTCTCCTTGGCCTTCTTCTCCTCTTCGTCAGCCTTTTTCTTCGCAAGAGCCTCCTTGTCGAGTTTGGGTGCCTCAGCCTTAGCCGCAGCCGCCGCCTTCTTGCCCTTGGATTTAGACTTGGCATCGGCCGGCGCTCCACCGCGTTCCCAGGTAAAGGTCCCCCGAATATCCACAGCGTGCTTGCCCTCAGCTTGAACCTCGAATTCGTCTTCGAGTTCTTCGCTGGTGAGGAATTTGCTGATGCGGTTAAGAGCGACGTAGGCATCACCACAGCTGCTGGCAACGAACGGGACAAAGATGAGTGGCATGCGAATCTGAGTATTAAATTAGCGATTAGATTTCAGTTAGCAAGCGTCCAACACTCACAATATTGAAGAGCTGCAAACTCGAGAAAATGATTGCAGCATTCAATTCATGGCCTAAACGTAAAACAAATTAGCGAAATCCTGTAATAGTGTCGAAGTAGACTGACCGGTGAGCGCATACGTGATGAACGACAGAGTCGCGGCAAGGATTGGAATAAAGGTGACAAGCGAAATGATAGTCGCTCGATAAAGAGCATTCTTCCTGATTCGAACGAGCTCGCTTCTACGAAAGCCCAGGACTTTGCTCCCATAATGATTTTGCCAGCCCTGTCGCAGTCCAAATTAAACTTTATAGCAGAAACAGTACGAGATGGGACGTACGAATAAGACCAGAAGCCTGATACCTTGCAAGATCTCTTGAAGCAAGCGAACTCGTTTGTCTGTGAGCAGAACGGTCGCGCGACGAGCTTGAATCATGCGTCTAACAAGGATTGCTTGCTGTGATCAAAGTCAGAACCGAACTATCGGCAGGGAGAATACAACATACCACCGGGATCCCGAATATAAGAACACCCAAACCAACTAGTGCGGAATAACCCAAGTTGTGGATGCTAATGGCTCAGGTTAGTATATCAGGAAACATGTTGAAATAAAAACTCTTTTGCGTACAGCAATGCAATCCTACAAAGCGATGTGTATTAGAAACCAAGTACCTAGATGCGGAAGAGAACATACCCAATAATGATCTCGATGGGACCCGTCCAAATAATATGGAAGAAACCAGTCGCCATGTCCAATCTCGTACAATCTGCGCTAATCATTGTTGTTATCTGGCCAGTAGAATGTTTGGTTCTAGATATGGCACATAAGCTATATGCACCTCAATAACTAAATTGGCTATTGACTTACCGAGATCGGCCAGACAGTCGCAAGCTCTTCCTGAAGATCGTAGAAATGACACTCGTTCGGATCATAAACCCAGTCGTCATAGCTCGGAAGAAGTATTGGTTTTGGCACAGAGAGCTGACTGAAGATCGAGGTGTGAGGATAGTGGCACGATTCGAATACTTTTGCTCATACCTTCTTGCATTCCAGCAATGGCAATGGCCAGACCAAACCCATACCCAGCACCACGAGGTTTGGGCGCACCGGGAACTCGAGCATAGTAATAAGCCTCGCCAAGGTATGTCAATAGAAGCCGAGTTACGATCGCTGAAGTAGGATGAAGTCATAGCACTAGCACGTTGGAACACTCGACTTACGAGTAGTAGCGTTGAGCGTGTCCGCAACAGCTTTGAACAAGCCAGCCGACCAGAATCTCCAAAAGAAAGCTATACGCAAACTAAGAACATATTAAAAAACAAACATACGAGCAAACTCACCTCGATTGATCGCCCGAACCAGACTTTGATCCCACTTGTTAGGATGGTTACGCAGAGGAATCCACGTTTGCTCTGTTGCCGGTCGCGACTTCGCCTCTGTATCTTTTCCCTTGCGTTTCTCCGTCAGGGTATCACCCCCACCGCTTGACGTTTCGGCGTTCTCGAGATCCTTGTCTTCGGCTTGTTTTTCGGATGCTCCCGCAGGCTGGTGGAGCGTACGCATGTGCGGGGGTCGTTTACGAGGCGGGCAGCGCTCATAGAAGAGACGCTCGACGTTGTCCCCACATACGGTCGCTTGGCGCTTCACATCAAGCTCCCAAAGGTCTTTTAAAATTATGTTATTGTAGATCGGTTGACAGGTTATGATAGATACTCACCATCGGACTCGAGTGGACGCGTCCAACCAGCTCGCAACAACGGTCCAAGCCACCAAAAAGTAATCTGAGAAACAATATTCGCTTTTGCATCAGGCACAGTCTTGCCCTCGCCAAAGTTGGGAGGTATAGGCTCTGGACGCCAGAGCCGCTGGAATATGTTTTTCCCCATCGAAGGCGGAGGGAACGAACACAAGTGTGGGTTGCAGATCTAAAGTCTATTTTTATATAAGTTGACCAAAACCTCCGCGCGGTTCGCGCCGCCGAGAAAGACGGCACAAGGGACACGTCATGGTCTGTTTTATTACAAGGGTGCCGCCAATCGAGCCGGGCTAGCCAATGGAACCAGCCGGGATTTGTCAGGTCGTAACACTCTAAACAGAAATTGAGCCTAAGCTGTCAACCGAAACAGGCACATCGGGACGCATATAGACAGCAAGCGCTAATCGAGTCAACGGCAGGAGTGTGACCGCAGTTGGGGTGCCACTTCACACCGAAATGAACGCGGCCTGAGTGAACACGAGTCAGATCAAAGGGAGCGCGTCGCGCGGAGGTTAGGACTACGTAATCAGTGGCTGTGTTATGTACAGATTAGGGCTCGGAAAGAAATGGTAAGCAACCTAAAAAACGCATTGTAAGAAACAGTAAGTTACAGTTTCACTCAAAAACTCATCCACAGATCGGGGAAGTTTTAAAACCGAAGTTATATGCTAGTATATTGTGCGAAAACTGGCTGCTGGTGGTCAGCTAGATCAAGCCTTCTGGTGAAACCGGTAAGTTACTATTACTCGTGCCTGTTTGGAAGTGTGTGTAAGCTAACGGTAAGCAAATTCAGGTTTCTTACCGAGCCCTATTACAGATAGCAAGATACTGCCCAGCACCAAGCCGCATCTCGGAATCAAATCTATCCGCTGTGTGTCCGCTTCGCTCAACCCGCAAGGTATGTCGCGGAAATGTGAAATTAGGAAAAAGGTGTTTTAACTTACTGGCTAGACCACCAACCCAATACTCTTGAACCGCCGAGCTCAATATGGCTGCCGCTGTCAAGACTCTTCCTACCGAAGTTAGCAAGATTGGTGCAGAGGGCAGCGTTAAGCTCTTTGGTCGATGGGATGCACAGGAGTGAGTTGGTTAGTCGAAAGTCCAGGGGCGTATGTTAATAAGGCAGCTTAGAGTCGAGGTCAAGGATATCTCCCTGACCGATTATATCCAAATTCGCCATGCCGTCTACTTGCCTCACACCGCTGGCCGTTATGCCAAGAAGCAGTTCAAGAAGGCGCAGATGCCGATTGTTGAGCGTCTTGTCGACAGGTGAGTCTCCCCATAAGTTGACCCAAATCTGCGCTTATTCTGTCGGAAGTCTGATGATGAAGGGACGCAACAACGGAAAGAAGCTTATGGCAGTCCGCATCGTTGCGCATGCATTTGAGATTATTCACCTCTTGACCGACCAGAACCCCATCCAGGTATGTCTCAGCATACGACTTGAAGGAAATCATCTAAAATAATGACCGAGATAGGTCCTTGTTGACGCTGTGGTCAACACTGGTCCCCGAGAAGACAGCACTCGTATTGGATCCCAGGGTACCGTTCGTCGTCAAGCCGTCGACGTCTCGCCTCTCCGACGAGTCAACCAGTCGATCGCTCTCTTGACTATTGGTGTAAGTGTCTCCAGAGTGAGCGCGTACAATGACTAAACCATAGTTTCAGACCCGTGAAAGCGCGTTCCGCAACGTCAAGTCCGTAGCCGAGTGTCTTGCCGACGAGCTCATCAACGCGGCAAAGGGGTCGTCCAACTCGTATGCCATCAAGGTACGTTTCAATGCGCACTCCAACATCCTTTTACTTACATTATTTTACAGAAAAAGGATGAGTTGGAGCGTGTTGCCAAGTCTAACCGGTAAAATACTGTGTATGTGTTGGGACTGGGAGACGAGGCCATATTTCGTGTACATCGCATTCTCAAAATGTATGCTGCACCTATGCATTTGTTTTATCATGTATAAACCTCTTTTGGGATGATCAAGGCACTGATCAATAAGCGCCGACCTCGGATCCGAACGGCCTGACTCCTGGGTCCAGAGATTTCAC
>WSTH01000988.1:0-15712 GCA_019616345.1 Ceratobasidium sp. 395
AAAGTCAATGAAGCAGTCGCTGCTGTTAGGGCGAAACGAAATGCTGTGTCTACAACCGCCGTTGCTCGATAACACCATCTAGCACCCCTATGCGCGAGGCTTGACCAATTTGAATGATGTGGATGCCTCCCAGGCAAAGCTGTATATTTCGACTCTTATCTCCTCCGTCTAATTGATTTCATCGACTAAAATATATTTGTATCTTTAGTTGCATTACCTAGTTTGTATGCGCGCCTATTTACCAGCTACTTATACGCGCCCAAGTCATTTTGTATGTAGCAGATTCATTTCCCTCCGAATTGCATGGCAATCCTCTTTAAATCTGCAACAATGCTAGAAGAAAGCCATGGGGGCACGCCAGGGTATAGCTTCTAGTAAAACGTTGTAGAAATTCTAGGATCACATAGTTTGAGAGGTACTACACGGACAAAATCTACAAAGGCGTATGACTAGGTGCAACTCGAAGGTAGCCCAACGGCTGCAGCCGTCGTCGAGCCGAGACCCATCCAGCCACGCATCGCGTTGACAATCGACATATCTCGGTGCACTCGCGTGTACACGCCTTCGGTCCATGCACCATTCTGGACGACACTATAGCCGCATGCGTTGGCATCGTATGCAGCTGAGTAGGGCATGGATACGCATGTGCCTGTGGATTTGAACCGGGAGCAGTCGGAATAACCATCGGGGAAGCCCTAGAGAAGTGGAAGTGGTAAGTTAGATAAATCGAACGTGGAGAACATGCTTGTACCTTGGCGCCATTACTCCGGAAGGAATATGAGGACAAAACGTTGCGAACGTTTGCCGCAAAACCTGTCTGTGTGAACAGCTGCACTTCAAACTGACGATGGGTTGCTACATTTTTCTCCTTGATAAGAATCGATCCCTTCCAGTGGCGTTCGTCTCAATAAACGAGTACAACATATATGAATTAAACTCACCGTGCTGCCCATATCGCGCGAGCTAGATCCATCGCTCTGTTGGTCATGGTCGTCGTTCTGGATTACGAATCGCGTGGGCGGCAAGATCCACGACCCGCAAATCGGGTACTCCTTGGGGTAATCGGAAGACCAGATCTTAACATAGCCGATCTCGGTTGACGTCAAACCGGCGGCAGTCATTTGGTCGTTAAAGTATTGATACCAGTTATAGTCGCTAAAAGCATCAGCCAAAATCAGTGAGCTGGACGTTTGAATTAATTGACGAGCAGGACGTACTTGTACTGGCATGCTAACAAATCCTTCTCGCCTCCCAAGATGACCTCAAGCCAAGTGATGAAATCGGATGGTAGGCTTCCTCCCATCTTGGTCTTTAGCCGAGCCATGATCTGAGCAATATTCTTCGGACCCATGTGTTTAGCAGCGTCAATACGGAACCCGCTAAATCCTGTCGTATCCCCGAACTCATGAGCTACCAGGTGGGTATCATAGATATATGCACATACCAATACTCAACAGCGTTGCAAAATAAGTCGCAATCCGCTCTTGTACACCCGCTTTCTCCGTGTTCAAATCAGCTAAACCCACGAGCCAGCCATAGTTCAACGTGAAGCCGTCGGTGAAGGAGTTCAAAGATCGATCACAGTGGAAGTCGGTCGGGCCGTACGGAACGGCGGGATACTCCATTGCCGGACGCATCCCAGTCTGAGGGTTGTATTGGTAGGTCGAAGTATGGGTGAAGTAGGGGCTTCCAGCTGTACCATTCTTAGGACCATACCAGCCGCAGGTGGGGGCGGATCCTCCGCCACGGTGATTTTGGATGTCGTTTCCCCCACCAGACTATAGTCGAGGGTAAGCATGACAGGAAGACAGTTGGTTTCAGAGGGACGTACCATATGGTTAACAACTGCATCTGCATATACTCGGACACCGTTGCTTCGGCAAGTCGTGATCATGCTGCGCAGTTGAGCAAGTGTACCGTGACGACTAATCAGGCGATACGAGACCGGCTGGTAGACGAACCACCAAGGGCTGTATGCATTCGTTAGATGTTTTAAATAGGTTTGTGCCAATCTAAAAGACCTACTTGAGCTCGTTAGACTGCGGCCACCAGTCGGATGTGACAGACTCTACAAGGAAACAACCCAACATCGGTCAACTGATGTTCAAAATATTCACTATGAATCCAAACTCACCAGACGGCGGCCAGATCCTAACACCACCATACCCAGCCTTACCCAAAAACACGCACTCTTTCTCAATATCCGCATACGGCCACCCAAACAACTCGACAATTGCAACTTTCTGGCCCCCGTTGGTCTCGGCGCGGCTCACGGCTGGTGCGTCCCATACAAAGTATGTAGCTATCCCACCTCGTCAGTCTTCGCGGCTCGATTTTTTAGGAGAAAAGTGCTCACCATCGAATACCAGACTCGACCCATTTGCGTCTTTGACGCTGATTGCATATGCACCCGTGAACGAGCTCGTAACAGTCGCCGAAGCGCCGTTCCCGTACGCTCCCCCGTTGAAGCTGTACGATAGTGCAATCCCTGTGCGAGAGTTGGCTTTAACGGTGACAGTTGCCGAAGTACGCGCAGAGTTGTACACGATATCAACGTAGCCAGTGAGTTCGCGGTAGTCTTGGAATCCAGAGGACCAAGCGGCAGTACCCCGCGTAGGAGTTTGCCACTGGGAGTAAGACGGGTTAGAGTGGAAGGGAGAGGTGAGCTGGGAGAGAAAATACCTTTCGAAGATCCCAGGTCGAGTTGTACTCCGTCTGTTGACCGACACAGCTATCTTGGCCATTCCACGTATTGCAAGGGGTGAGATCGGCCGGGATATTGGTTGGAGTGGGAACATAAGATGTGCTAACGGAAGAACTGAAATTGGATAATGTTATTCTGGATAGGCTAAAACATTCAGCGAGCCACTCACGTAGAAATCGACGTAGAAGTCGAAGTGGTAATGACAGAAGTAGTGGTCGTAGTCACACGAGATGTGGTTGTAGTCGTGGCTGCGGACGTAGTGGTAGTAGTTGCCTTGGTGGTAGAAGTGCTAGCTGAAGTCGTCGTAGCCGTGCCAACATCGTAGTTCTACAAAACCACTGAATCATCCGCTCACAGCCAACTTGAATGAGACTTACCTTAGTCCCATTGTTATCATAATAAGATGAACCGGAAACATCATAGCGAATATAGAATTGCTTGATTCCACCCGAACCGATCGTGCCCGAAAAAGTCCAAAGCTCATAGGACGACCCGCTAATCGAATAGCTGTACGACGCCGAGATGGACTGCCCGCTGACCCAAGAGTTTGCCGCGTTGGAGTAGGTGACAGTGACGACTTTGGTATAAGCTAGGTTTTTAATCTGATGGAAAGGCAGCGGATTAGAATAAGGTGGGTATCAGAACAGGTGAGTTGGAACGCACGTAGATGTTCCCCGAGAAGGCGCTCCCATTGAGGGTATAGTTCTGCAGCTGTACGTTCGCAGTAGGCAGGGTAGTTTGGCGCTTGTATACCTAATGCAGGGATTTGAGCGTCAATCGAAACTTTGGGAGTTAGATTTTCAGGGAAATCAGGCTACTCACTGCTCCGGCCGCAACAAAACCCCAACTAACACAAGCGAGCACCAAATAAAACAGTCTAGACGATCTCATCTTGTCGACGAGAGAACGAATCGATACTGGTTCATTGACTTCATCATTGACACTCTTATATACTCGCTCCTCTACGACTCCATCGAACAACCGAAAGGAACAGCTCGTTTCTAGATCCTGCTCAACACGACAACCAAGCCCGACATCGCATGCGCCGGAACACAGATAGTAATCCAGAATTTCCACACGGGTCACCAGACGCGGTCCGGTGTGCGCGGAGGGAGGTCACGCGAGGGTACCAAGTTTATAGCGAAGTAGACGCGCAAGCAATAGGGGAGAAACAAGCGTCGATTGGAAAGATTCGAACTTCCAATCCTCTGATTGTATGGCTCAAGCGTGACGTTTGGGAATCTCAATGTGTTTCTGGTCTCGGGAAAACTATATGAGACGAGGCGTGTTTGATCCACGAGCCGGATGGTGGTGGGCGGAAAACATCCCTTTCGGGGCTAATTGTTTGTCCGTGATGTCTACGCTTCATTGACAGGTCATGTGCAGTTCCCACAGCAGAGCGGCTCAGAGACCAGAACCGAATGATCAAGCAGCAGCAACCTGTGTGCTGATATCTTGGCGAAATAAAAACAAGAAAAATGTTTAGATAAGCTGAGGAGGGATCAGAATTTAGGCCAGCTGCGGAGAAAGATCAATCCACGTGCTCTAATGAGTCCCGTTTCGGGTCATCCTCATAGCCGAGCAAAGCTAATAAACTAAGCGAAAGTCAAAAAACTAGGCACTTTGATGAATTGATAACTTGTATACACAACAAGATAATTGGCTGATTGCTTGGGATGTCTAAACATTTAGCACAACGAACTAAATTACAAAAAACCGGATTGTCATACATTCACAAATTTAACATGCGCAAACTCTACTCAAAACAATCTCCCCAACCCGTTACAAGCCGAACACGTTTTGGTCTC
The DNA here is from genome assembly GCA_019616345.1 of Ceratobasidium sp. 395. Lineage (NCBI taxonomy): Eukaryota > Fungi > Basidiomycota > Agaricomycetes > Cantharellales > Ceratobasidiaceae > Ceratobasidium > Ceratobasidium sp. 395. The sequence continues at coordinate 4,513 of WSTH01000988.1, forward strand.
CAGCCCCATCGTCTTATACTGCCAGCCATCCCCGCTACACTTCCAACAAATCCGTCCCCCGATCCTTGGATCGCCCGGTCGAACGACTAACGAACCGGGCGGTGGACGCCTCGAGTACGAGATCGTGGCAGATGGACGTAGCGAGCTTCCTTGAGAGGACCAGCCTGCGACCGGGAGACTACCTGGAGGTGCGGGACGAGATGGAGGGTGGGAAATGGGTCGGTTGGAGGTGTTTGATTGAGGGCGAGATTGTTGGGGACGGAGGTTGGTGGCTGGGAGAGGTCGTTGGAGGTTTTGCTCGTCCGATGTGACGGACTCGGGTTGGTCCCATGGTGCGAACGTCAAGATCCCTTCGTATGGTTGACCGAAAAGAGACCAGCACTGTTGGCACGGATTAGAGGGATCATACGCTTGATACCCCGTTAAGTGACCTATTCTCAAATTTATTAGTCTCAGCCAAATAAAACATAGAAAAAACTAACGTACATCTATTACACTCATATCCCGCGGGATATGCCAACACTTTCCCCTGGTTCAACAATGCTCGTCCAGGTGTGGGTACAGTCGTTGGTGGACCGGGGGTTGGGCGCGATATCGTCGTGTTAGACCTTCCCAAAGACGGGGTTGAAGCAGTTTGAGACCCAGACGGATGTCTCGGTGGCGGACGCAACAGAGTCCCACCTCCGCCTCCGCCACCTCCAGTACGACCAGGATATGCACTCCATGAACTACTTCCCCCGCTCCACGAGCTTCCTCCTATATTCCACGAACTTCCCCCAGCACTCGGCCTTCCCGACCCCGGCCCCGACCCCGAGCTCGAACTCGGCTGAGCATAATGATCCTGCGCAGGCCTATCACCCCCACTTCCCCCACTTGGACTCGTCGGACTCGTCGGCCCCATCGCACTCTCATTCCTCCACGTCCTCCCGTCGGGATGCCACTCAGGCGCATACGCCCTCCTCGGACCCGTCTCGAGCGGAACCTCCCCGTGCCGAACGTCCGCAGCGGGGGTGTACGGCGGTGGGGGCTCGCTTAGCGTGGGAGTCGGAGATGGCGCTCGAGGTGACGCTACTGGACCTGGCGCAGATGTAGGTCTACCGGGTGGTGGACCTGGTGGTGGTGCGTACGTCGATCGGGGTGGCGGTGGCGAACCTGGAGGAGGGGCAAATACTGATTGTGGAGGACTTTGAGGCCTTGGCGTCCCAGCGCTTAGGTTTGGCATAGACGAGCTTGGACTGAGTGCAGCGCTTGGATTGGGTGATAGCGAGTGAGATGGAGGCGGTCCCGGAGGTGGAGCATACGTCGGCTGAGAGTCAGATACAGAAAGCGCAGCAAACTCGTCCGCCGGCGCAGTAGATGGTCCAGATCCACGCCACTGTGAAGAACCTGTATCCTGGGAGTTCAACGCCCCAGTAGCTTGTGGTGATAGAAATGCTCCACTCCCAGTATTCTGGGTTGTAATCCCGCCCACCTCCGCGCCAGTATGCTCGGGAGTAAAATATTGACTACTCGCGCCGGTCGCTTGAGGACTGATCCTCTCGTTGGATGATAGAAATGGGTTAAGTGATGAGCCGGTGGGTTGAGGTGTAACGCCTGGCGTTCGATTTGGATCTCGAAATGGGTTTGAGGAGGGATGGAGAGATGGCGTAGCCATGGCTAATGCGAGTCTCTTGAGCTAGTTTCGTGTACGAAGCTAAATTCTCTATGTATGTCGCAAGTGTGCCACCAGGTTATGACGAGGTCGGAGAGTGATGCAGATGAACAATCGAGTCAAAGAAGTCGAGAACTGCTCCACAACAAGCTATAAATTTACGTCGCTAGCAAATATGCGGTGATAGATCAAACGGAGCTAGTATACAACACAGACAACGACGGTACGACGACGGTGGTGGTGAGAGACAGCAACTGATGAACATAAGGAGGTGACGTGACGAGCATTATCTAGGACAAGCGGGTGGCGATGCAAGGCGGTGCTCGATCAATCGCTCGGGTGGCGAGCCGGTCCAAACTCGGGTGGCTACCTTGCCGAGGCGGGAAACTCGGAGGCGTTTTCAGGCATCGCATCGCTTCATGAATTATTGCAGTGAGTCCTGCGCAATGCATGGACCCAGGAGCTTGGAGTTATCGGTGCGGTAGAATATCCGAATGTTTCGGTAAAAACCCTTTCGAAAAACGATCTCAACCTTTCCACTGTCTTTTCGTGTTTGAATCAACTAGAAAACATCCAGTCTCCCCAGAGTACGCTGGGGGATCCCGATCAGGGGTCTTCTTGTATCAAAGTTGTATTTCAAAGATCCTACCGCTGAGCGCTGACACTAATCCAATGAAATGTCAACCAAGCGTTCCTCAAAAGTTGTTCCTTAGCTTGTATGCCTCACAGTAAAACAACCAGCCTCTAACGCCGTCATAAAACCGCACCACATTTTTTCGTACAAACACACATTTCCATCCGTAATCCATAGTTCCAACTCTATACCCCCCATCTAAACACCACCACTCTCCAACAACGCCTTTGCAGCCTTTTGCGCATTCGCCCGCATCGCCTCGACTTGCAACTCGAGATTCCGGATTTGAGCACGCGCTTCGCGCAGCTCGCTTGTAAGACGCGCGTTTTCTTCAGTTAGAGCATTCGTAGTCTGCAAATAGACCGAATCAGATATGAAGATGTTAGCTATAAAATAATAAACATACCTCGTTCGACGGCGGAGCCATCTGAATATCCTCAGCCTTGGGCGGCGAGCTCGGCGTTACCGGAACAGAGGCGGGTGTCTGTGGGATCGGAACCGATGCTGGTGTCGGGGGTTCAGCCGGTTTTGACACTGGCGCAGGTGCGGGCGCGGGAGCAGGTGCAGGTGCAGGGGCTGCTGCAACGGGCGTAGGAGCCGGCGGCGGGGCGGCGCTGACTGCACCTGTGGACAAGTCGACGAGGTTAGGCGGGGCAGTTTTGCCAGAGAAGAATTCGCCGGCTGTAAGCGCTGGTTCGCTGGACGGGGCGGGTGGGAATATATCGGATTGGAATTGATCGGACTAGGAGGGTGGGTTAGTGAGGGTAGAGTGATTAACAGGTGGGATCAAAACTGACCTTGCGAGGGACGACAAAGGCGATAGGCTCGATGGTAGAGCCATAGACCTTATACGCGCGCATAATCTCACACTCGGCGACATTGAGAGCACGGCGAGGTAGGAAGCACATTCCACGTTGGGGATCGATAGACTTGTGCTCCGAGAGCTCGTACAAGGTGTCGCTCTCGTACTCGTAATACCGGATGTTACCGTCTCTGCAAACAGATACATAAGTGAAATGAGTCTCAATGATACAATAGACTTACCCCTTGCCAGCAAGGAATAGCAAATTATTGTCACTCCAGAACGGCATAATAACGCCAGACGACTGATCAATCGACACCGTCTTGATATTCCCCAACGAGCCCGCATCCCACACACCCAACTGGCGCTCACTCATCCGACTGAACCCAGTCGTCGCAATCCGATCATGTGCGCCCATCCAAACAACACGCGCGCCTTTGATGCCGCCATGACCATCCCCGACACGCACCGCCTCGCTCCCTGCCCGCGGATCAAACAACCGAATCTTCCTATCCCTGCACGTTGTAGCTAACAAAGTCCCAGCTGGATTCCAAGTCAAGGACTGAATTGTATCCGTATGGCCTGTCAATGAGATCTTGGCATCGTTCGTATCGGCCAGATCCCATAGCCTAACGGTCCCATCTCCAACCGTCGACGCGGCCAGTACGTTTTCGGCCGTCGGGTGGAACAATACTTGGCCGACTTTACGACCCGAACCCGAGATGCTCGCGACGGGATCAAAATCGCGTGGTTGCCATTTGTCGGCACCCCAACCGTCGAATTGCGACGCTTCGACTTTCCAGACCAAAACCCGTCCGTCTTCGCCGCCGCTGACTACCACAGAGTCGTTGAACGGAGACCAGTCCGTGTCGAGTACGGGAGCGGTGTGACCGCGTGCGAGGGGGATGATGTCCGGGAGTTTGTATGGTAGGCTATGGGGCAATGGGCGGAAGGGAGACGCGAGCGGAAGGATCGCGAATGCTCCACCTCCGGACGCGTTCCAGTTGAGAGCAAGATATGACTATAGGCCCGAACTATAAGCAAGGTTTAGGGAGTGGTAGAGGGCACTTACACCCGAAGCACTGATGAGATTAGTGTCCCATGCGCTATTCGAGACCTTCACATTTTCAATACCCCATTCCTTCTTCGCTGATTGTCCAAAGACGTGTCTGAAGGGATGTTAGATGGCTATGGAAGTAGTTAACGAGCGTACCTGTATTTTGAGGGCCGCACAAAGCGCGACATGGTGAACGACGGAGAAAGGCAACCCTAGCATGAGGTCACGCGCATGTTTCTCAGCTTTAAGCGCCAAGTAAAGGGATTTACCGCCACGCTGAATTAGCCACATTCAGCTATACCTACGGAGTCAAAGTGGTGGCTAATGGCAAAACTATATCCTCGTCCGAGAACTGACGCAAGCGGCTCATTCAGACAGCTATCTTGTTCATTTCGCCTGACACGCTGCGACACTACTTCCCACCAGTTGAGGCGCTTATGGACAGCCAGACGTCGGCAGATCATCTAACGCCATTGGGGTGACCGCCACGAGCCAACTTTGCGCGCTTTTTCGAGGCTTTGATGATTCGGTGTTACGGTCACTTTGAGTGCCGCTCAAAGCCTTTGCCACATTGCTTCCTCGAAAAGCGATCTAGCATATACCGTCAATCACCGGGAAACGGACCGGTTTTAGTTCTCAAAGCACTACCAAGGCTATATATATTCATTCAGCTTCAAATTTTGTGTGAACTTTCTTGACATAGAACTCAAGCTACGTGCAATATCTGAGACGATTTGGATCACTATGTCGGTGGGAGGAGTCTGCGTAAGAAACGCATATAAATCACGTGCAGACCGGGAAGCGGACCATGAGATCTCCAGACGTCTATGCTCAGAACAGTGAGTCTTCTTCACTCTAAAATCGCTAGAGTAGAGCCACTCAATGATATGGACAGTCAATTACCAAAATATGAGCTACTCAAATAAGCCATGAGAGCTGTAAATGGAGGGAACGCCCGAACCGCCTACTTAACCCATCCGAGCCGCACAAGTGGATATATTTGGGAGCAAGAGCGGCTTAATGAGTGCACGCAGTGTCCCTCGATGCCTCCTATGATCTTTGTGTGATCTAGTGTACTCTTTGTTAGACGTATTAAAAGATAACTGGACCAGGGTGGCGAAGCAAGGTCAGTTCCAGTCAACATTTGTTGAATTACACAACAGTTTGGTACCTGACTTCCTCATATTCTTTGCTTATAATATATGTAGCGCATACTCCTTTAGTTCAATCTTCATCCGCCGGTGGTAAACACACGTACGCAGTACCTATCGCGCATCCAGTGAATTTTTGATCTTATTTTTGATCCGGACTTTCAGCCAGACGGTTGGGTATTGATGAAAATAAATTGTGCTACTACAGTTTTTGGCATACGTACTCAAGGCTATTGGGGCTATATACCCACAATATTTGAGTTACAGTCTAGAGGGGATATTTTGAGCAGGGGGCGGTGGTCCGCTTCACCGGCCCGGTCCGCTTCCCGGTCCATGACGGTACTCAGTCGAACCACACTTCCCAAGACTGAACGAACCATCGCTGTATGCGCTGCTGTTCGATTTCAAACCCTTCGCAAGGTACACGAGCATAGATACTGCTAACCGCTCTAGCCTACTGAATCGTATATAGTGGCACTACTGTGGCGGAGTTATGCCCGGGCATATACCCGTTGAGTGGGGTATATAGTTGCACTACTTCTAGAGATTCATTCCCCCGACCATAAGCTCTTGCTCCTCAGCGTGACAGTTTTTCAACACTTCGATCGATTATGTTAACGAGTAGCTTTCAGGCAGCCGTGCTGGTGTCAAAGCAGTGCGGAATTGGTAGGATGAGCGGAGGCGCCGCTTGGCGCCTGAGTGGAATGCAACTTCTCACAATCAGCCTTGTGGCTGCTGAGCGAGAGCGTGCTAGCAGCGCGGCGCATCGCATCGATGTATCCTTTTTTTCGACATATAACAGAGAGGGGTGGATGCTGCTGTTTCAAGAAGTCATACGTCCCATTGGATGACTGACCCAGCGCCAAACTCGAGGAACGACGCAACATGTTCTTTGCTGCCACCGGCTGAGCGGAAGGCTGCCACTGTAAGCTCCTCTAATCACTAACTAGAAGAGCTCCGTATAAGGTGCTGATGTGTCGGGGCTCTGAATGATGTACAGGTATCAGATGGTATGGCTTGCTCGGAATTCGTGGCCGCCAGCTTGATTTCGGAGGAAGAGATATTGTTACAAAGCGACACGACACAAACTAAGGAGGAAATTGGCGAGTTGAATGTAAGTGGGTCGTACATATGCGGGTATTTAGAATCGTACCATCGGATAGCTCTGAAACATGTTTATTGATTCATCGCATCCAGGATACCGACGGCGGAGGAGACATATCGCAGGTCTCTGGTTTTACACAAGCAACAGCGGCAACAGATAACGCATGGTTCGAGATCATCAAGATGCTAGAAACTTCGGGGCTCGTAGAACTGCCGGGTCAGCTACTGTTCGAAGACCAAGAACCGCCACAACCAAGGTTGAATGGTAGACCAGTGGACGGCAAGCGCTCGAACATCACGATCTGTCTCATTATGGTGCGTTCTCCACTATCATAAGTAGCAGGATACTTTGACTAACTACATATGACAACGAAAAGGCGCGCGATCGGACGTTCAGTCGAGGGCTAATTAGACCAGAGTATACAATACCAGTCGGCGACATTCGCACTGTTTATATGATGATCGACTATATGAGGCAGGCGGTCGAGCTTGCTCCCGACTGCCATCCAAATAGGCTAGGCTATTTGAACAATCTAGGTGTCACCTACTTGAGATTGTTCAATCTTCTAGGCGAGCTGGAACACGTCCGTAGAGCGGTCGACTGTTTACTACAGGCGGTTGCGCTCACCCCTGATGGTGATGCAGATAAGCCAGCTTGTCTGAACAACCTAGGGGGAGCCTACGAGACTCTTTTCAGACGACAAGGCGAGCTGGAGCACATTCATGCAGCGGTCACATGTTTCGCGCAGGTGGTTGCGCTCACCCTTGAAGGTCATCCAGATAGGCCAGGTCGGCTGAACAACCTAGGAGCAGCCTACGAGACTGTTTTTGATCAACTAGGCGAGCTGGAGCACATTCATGCAGCAGTCAACTATTTAGTGCAGGCAGTTGCGCTCACCCCTGACGGTCACCCAGATAAGTCACGCTATCTGAACAATCTAGGAGGAGCCTACCAGACTCTTTTCAACCGACTAGGTCAACTGAAGCACATCCATGCAGCGGTCAACTGTCTAGCGCAGGCAGTTGCGCTCACCCCCGACAGTCATCCAGAGAAGCCAGGTCGACTGAGCAACCTAGGAGGAGCATACATGGCTCTCTTTTCAACCGACTAGGCGAGCTGGAGCACATTCATGCAGCGGTCAGCTGCAAGACGCAGGCGGTTGTGCTGATCCCTGACGGTCACCCAGATAAGCCAGCGTATCTGAGCAATCTAGGAGCCGCCTACGGGATTCTTTTTAGCCGACTAGGCGAGCTGGAGCACATTCATGCGGCGGTCAGCTGTTTAGTGCAGGCAGTTGCGCTCACCCCTGACGGTCATTCATATAAGCCAGGCTATCTGAGCAATCTAGGAAACGCCTACGAGACACTTTTCAATCAACTAGGCGAGCTAGAGCACATTCATTCAGCGGTCAGCTGTAATGCGCTGGCAGTTGCTCTCGCCCCTGACGGTCATCGTGATAAGCCAGGCTGTTTGAACAATCTAGGAAACGCCTACGAGACTCTTTTCGACCGACTAGGCGAGCTGGAGCACATTCATGCAGCGGTCAACTGTAAGGCGCAGGCAGTTGCGCTTTCACCAGAGGGTGACCCTTTAGGAGCTCAACGCTCGGCAGGTTTGGCCCGCCTATACTTCATCTTATTCGCCGCCTCGCATGAGCTTGAACATGTGACCAAGTCAAAGCTATATTTGCAAAGTGCAGCTCTATCTCCAAGTGGTCACCCCATTCAAAGGCTTCGAGGTGCTAGGCTTTGGGCGCAGCTATGTCTCCGGGATGGATCTGATGCACTAGAAGCGTACAGTCATTGCATGCTGCGTCTTCCCGAAGCAGTCTGGCTAGGCACCTCCGTTCGGCGTCGATTCGAGTGTCTAATCTCGGACGTACAGCGTCTCATATCTGAAGCGGCAGCGGTTGCTATCCTTACGAATCGCTGCGACCTTGCTGTGGAGTGGCTGGAGCAAGGGCGCTGTCTAGTGTGGGGTCAGATACTGCAGCTGCGTACACCGCTCGAAAAGCTCCGTGCATCTCATCCAGAGCTGGCAAACGAGCTCTGCCGCCTGTCATCCCAGCTTGAGGATACAGGTGGTTTTGCACAGGACTATCGGTCTTCGGACAAGTACGAAGGACTGTCACAGAACGATGCATACACTCGCAGCGAGCTGGCGGATAGCCGAGATAGGCTTATTGACAAGATTCGACTACAACCTGACTTTGATGACTTTCTTCGTCCATCCAAAGCGTCAACCATCACCGCTCGTGTACAGCAAGGAGTGACTGTGACACTGACTGTGCATAGGTCCCAATGTGACGCTATGATCATCCAGCCGGGCGCTCAAGCCATCGGCCACGTACCCTTGCCTACTTTCTCTGACCAGAAGGCAAAGACGCTTTGTCAAGAGCTAGAGATGTGCCTTAAGTCACAAGGCATTGCTCGTGGGTTCAAGAAAGGTCATCGTCCACTGCAGGTGTCGTTCAAAAGTATACTGGCTGAGTTGTGGTCGGACGTCGTAAAGCCAGTGCTAGATCACCTCGGTATAACCGTAAGCCCCCGTGCTTAAGCTCTATCGGCTACAAGTAACCATGTTTCTTGTCATTCCCACAGCATGTTCTTCCCATCGACGAGCTTCCTCACATCACATGGTGCATCGCTGGCGCTCTATCCTTCCTACCTATCCATGCTGCAGGCGTATACAATAGCCCCAGCACCATCCTGTCGAATCTAGCAGTCTCGTCTTACACACCGACTGTCAGTTCCATGGGTCGGTCTTGTTCAGCTCCGCCGACCTTCTCCGGCATGCTTGCCGTCGGTCACCAGTCGACCATCCGCGGTCTCAGCTCCTTGCCTGGGACGAAAGACGAGCTCGATAGGATACAAGCGCGGTTTATTGACAGGCGGTTTACTCGACTCGAAGAGGATGCGGCGACGATAGACTCGGTAGTGAAAGCGATGGCAGACCATAGCTGGGTCCACTTTGCTTGCCATGGCTCCCAGAACCTAGTCGATCCCATGCAAAGTGCGCTACACCTGCACGACAAGGACCTTGGCCTTGCAATGATATCAAGGCAACCAATGAAGAACGCACAGTTGGCGTTCCTATCGGCATGCCAGACCGCAAAAGGTGACTCAGAACTACCGAATGAGGCTGTCCATCTCGCGGCGGGTCTACTGATGGCTGGCTATGCGAGCGTGATCGCGACTATGTGGTCTATCAAGGATGAGGACGCGCCAATAGTTGCTGAAGAGACGTATAAGTGTCTGTTAGAGGGCGGAGTGCCGGATAGCAGGAAAGCGGCGAAAGCGCTGCACCGGGCGGTGAAACATCTACAGGATACGATCGGGGTGGATGAGTTTGCGCGGTGGGTACCGTATATACACATGGGAGGCTGAATGTAGACTAGTAGGCTGCGGGCTGATGGAGTAAATGTCTTGGATTTCGTTGACTGTATGCGAGCCACAGATAGTGCGCGAGATTCTCAGTAGACTTACGGGTCAGTGTGAGCCTACTCAGCCCCGTATCGTCGCTTGGTGCCGCACACCCTTGGTGTGTTGAGCGGAAACAGAGCCGCTCGCCATTGCCACGGCGCTTAGGACACCGACATCAACAAAGGAACCCTGTGGCGGTCTTTGCAAGCGCCGAGTCTTATCCTCCGCTCAGTGCACCACGACACCGCGCACCCGCGCTATGAAGGTAATTTGCCCGTGCGCTGTCAAGTTGTTTAATTATACTGGTACATCGTCTACGGAACGTCATGAGAGTGGGTCAAGGCCATCGAGAAGCACCAGCCTGTCGAATAACTGAGAGGTACGTTCGAGTCTTGTGCATAAAGTTCGTCAAGGCGGCCAATCCGATGGGTATTACATACTCACTCGATGCTCCGCGATACATTTATACGTGTGCAAAGGCTGCTCGTGGTATGAGTCGTCTTGATGTGGGAATCGGGAGGTGGAATGGTGTCGAAATAGGTGAGGCCGAGAGCTCCGCCCACCTCACTGGTGCATGACTCATATGCTCATGAAATCGCCTACACCACTTAGTCGACCTAATCGACCTTCCTCTACTCGTCAGCTGAGTGTCTCCCCTTTCGAACGATCGTCGTGGCTTGTACTCGAAATGCACTTGACCCAGCCAAACTCTGACCAGGCGACAATCTGCCCTTGCTCATGTGTTTGTGATCGAGTGACTTATATCCTAACGCTATAATCTGTGTTCGACCTATCCCGCCCAGATACGCCGTGAGAAGAGGTAGCTTCGAGCGGATGGCGCTGCACGCGAGAAGACTGCCGGTGTTCAAGGATGACGAATGAGATCACGGACCGGTACGTGTTTTGGCTTGTGCATCGCGATTTACTCGGCTCGCTTCCCGGTTGGACAGCTAAATCCTTTGCAGTCATTGTCTGCGTCTCGATAGCCGCTCGACGATTGCTCAAACTTCCACTATCGTGGTGATCTCCGTCACACTCCGTTCTCAATAGCGTAGGACGCCCGCCCGCGTTGAAAATCCCAATCCCCATCAACGCCGCAGCACGTTTCCGCTTTCTTAGGTTCGACAGGCTTACAGATACCCAAAGCCAAGCCCACGAGTGAACAGGAGTACCGCACGGATGCGACAAAAGTAGAGAGTATTACGGATGAGGCGTGGGTTCAATGCCGAAGGAAGCCGTTTATTTGTTTGTACATTTATTTCCTCATATGTTCACGATCGAGGCTGTCAGCTCTGCTACTGCTATTGATTGATCTACTAGACTAAGACGATGCGGAAATCCTCGCAGACCTAACAACTAGCGCGGGCGACGTTGAATC
>WSTH01000989.1:0-15708 GCA_019616345.1 Ceratobasidium sp. 395
GTGTCTTCGCCATACTCATGGGAGCATGTAGAATCGGCCACAACAAATGAGAAAACGCGACCTAGGATTTCGGGGGGCAATCTATTGATTGGAACACGCGTAGGGGACATGTTGAGCAGCCTGTTGAGCGCAGCGCGCGACTCGTCCATATGATTTTGCACCAGTCTAGCGGATTCGACGCTAGTCAGAAGACCTTGCACGACATTCTCCAACGCGATCTGGCTGGGAAACGATACGAGTGACGAATAAGCTATTGTTTTCAGCGCGGTGCACGCGTCAAGAAATTCAGTTGCTGCCCTTTCCAGGACTAACCGAGCCTCTAGCAGCCTTTTGACGGCCTCCATGTAAGATAGGGTACAATGTTAGGCGGTCGAGGTCAAGAGGAGATACGCGTGTATTACATAACACGGACCTCAGCAGCGTGACGGGCGTATTTGGATGTGTTTGTTGCAGGACGCCTGAAATCCGGCGTGAGACATGATATTTATGGGACCAACCCAGTTGATCTTTGGTGTTGAGTGGATGGAGCGCATGTATTATAACTGGCGGGGCTATATGCGCACCACTGGGCTGAGGAATTCGCTTGAGCTGTATACCTGCCCAGTGAATTCCCCCGGATCTGCGAGTCGAGCTCGAACTTCAGCGGGTTCCATGATGCTAAGGGAACATTCCGAACCCAATGTTATTTGCGTCTTCGGAGCGGGCCGTACTTCAGCGCCTCAAAAGGTTGGTAACCGCATGAGTTTCGGGCGTTGTCTTCTAAATCAGGCCTCTCAAGACGAGTATCTGAACCATAAAGACACCATTGGTTGATAATTCGGTAAGATGTGGTCAACAATCATGAGTTGATTTGGCCAGATAGGGTGTATAAGCGAGCTGGAAGCTAAATGATATTATGGCGTGGGTCGTACATGTGTAGGTAGCTGAGGGTTTAATATATAAGAGCGAGTGACGAAACAGAATGTTATACAAAAGTATTAGCAAGTGCAGCACAAGTGATGCGTTGTAAGCTTTCCGGTTGAACTTCATATCAACTTCTGGACAAACGGATCCACCCCGTAGTAAGTTTGGTCGGTTCTGGACGTATCCACTACGACTCTCTGCACTCGCGCAGAGAACCAACCTCTCATGTTCTGGGGCATCTCATCTTGGTAGTTGCTGTAGTCCACGTCGCTGTCATAAAGCGTGAGTTCGCTCTCCTGGTTGCGGTTGATGGGTCGAGTGAACGACGGCGGAAATGAGCAGTTCAAGAAAGCAAGGCTATGCAATCGTATCCGTGCAATAATCTGCTCCACTGAGTCGGCAACCCAGGAGTCCACAGCGCATCCTAAGAGGCACAAAGACCGTAAGAATGAAAGCTGTAAGGGTGGTTGATCGTCCACCCTAGTCGCTAGGGCCATAGCGAAGTTTTTAGTAAGACTCATACTATGGAGTTGCAGCACTCGCAAACGTGGAACCAAGGGAAGACAGCCTATCAACTGCTGGGTGAGGTCGTATATGGCACAGTATATGGATAGTGATATCACATTGGAGCGAGCGAGGAGTTGCTGAGCGGGAGACTCGAGCCGACCATCTCCAAAGTATTCGGCATTCAGTCTCACATCCAGTTCAAGTACACCAGGTGCTAGTTTTGAAAACAGGAGTGGCACCTCATCGCCGCATACGTCTGAAACCTCCAGGAACCTCAACTGGGGTAGTGGTATGGCCGACTGGGTTTGTAATGAGCCCGACGGAAAGTCCAAGTGTCTAAGTCGAAGTGTGTGTAATGCAGGACTTCCAGATAGGACTTTGGCAACGTCGCCCAGGCTGGGGTATATAGGCCGGCTTGACTCTGGGCCTATCAGATGTAACGTAGTGAGCCCACGAAGCAAACCTATGGGCAAAGAGCTCGGAACTCCTAGAACAAATCGAGGCGTAGTGACTTCTGATATAACCAAGGCCTGCAGTGGACTGGATACAAGACCGAGCAAGGCACGAACAAGAGAATCATGGGAAGTATTAGTAAACACCAGCGAGCCCAATGATCCCCCATGGCATCTCATGACTGTAAAAATATCTGGGACAACACTCTGAAACTCCAAACGAGAGCTGCCATCCAGGTGGAGATGGATCGGCATGTTGTGGCACCGGTTGAGCCATAGCCGAGCACGCTCAAGCGCGGTAGCCACCGAGAATCGCGACAAATCGATATCAACGTGCGACCATAGTGAGGGAGTATCAACCGCGACCCGGTTCCATCTCACGCACACCTGAGGTATATCTAGTAGGGTGTCTCGTTGTTTATCGGTTGGATGACATGGAGAGGAAGCCGCGACGATAGAAAAGATGTATCCGAGAGTTTCGACGGGCAGCTTGTGGGCTGGGACGCGTGTTGTGGACGTGTTGAGTAGTTTTTTGAGTATGATACGCGACTCGCATATGTGACTCTCTGCTACAGTGGTGGAGTCGATGCTGGACAGGATGTTATCCAGGCTATTCTCGAACACCAGTTGGCCGGATGAGGCTGCCACTAGTTTGAGTGTAGCACACGCGTCCAGGAAATCAGCCGTGGCTTTTTCAAGTGCTAACCGTGCCTCAAGTAGGACTCTAGAAACTTTCATATAAGAAAACTAGTTAAAAAATTAGGGTGGTCGAGGTCAGGAATATGGTGCGCGTATTACATGCACAAGCGCCGCCTTGCGGCACATACCTTGCCCGGTGTCGGCTGGGTCTCGTGACCATTTTCAAATCAAGTGTGCGACAAAACTTAAACTATGATTTTGTGCAATTCACTTGTATTAGCACATACAGGAGAGATCGATAAGCTATTATGAGGTTACCTGATAATTTTACGCCTGATTGATACCAGAGTGATCTCAAACCGTCGATTCAGGACTACTATTGGGTAGGATCCGGAGTGGTGACAAACGGCTGCAAGCGCTCATAGCCACGTGATCAAATGCTAGATAGGCCAACCTTGTATAACTCAACTTACCCCCCATGTCGCAGCGTACCCGTCTGCGCGGTCAATCCCGTAAGGACGTTGATGTAGCGGCAAGCAACTTCAAGCTATGCCGCTACTGTGGTAGCTCCTACTCTCTCTACAAGAACGCTTGGAAGAAGCACGAACGAACCTGCTCCCAAGGTCCAAGAGCGCAAGCGTCGCACTCAATCCCAGCACCAGTGAGTATATATATCCATGTAGCTACTGAAATTGTGGCTTACTTGTAGTGTAGGTTGAACAGCAGGCCACTGTAGAAGCGCGCAGGGTCCCGCATGTAGCCTCCGATGACGATTCCAGCTCTGATTTCGATGACTCTTCTGAGGACGAATTGCTACATGATAACTACAATGACTGGGAGGTCCCGGGCTACGGGCAACAGACAACTGGAGCTGGTGAGTCTCAAAATACGCATTATTCATACAACTCATTTGTCTGCGTAGTGGGTACTGCTTTGGAGCCCGACTTGAACGATGACCTAGACCATGCCAGCGGCTCTGAGGACCCAAACGCCATCCCACCGCTCAGCGAAGGCGACGTATGGATAAAGCGACATCCAGCTTCAGGCCAGCCAAGTGGACTACTCACCGCTGCCCCGAATCCAGCTCGTGAGGAGAATGCAATGGATCGAGCTCCAAGTCGGTTCCCCCCCTATTTCCCCTTCCGGACCCTCGACGACTTCATCCAAGCCGAAGTATTCTGTGATTTTGGCGCTGTAAACGAGCAGATTGACCGCCAGCTTCCGCTCTCTAACTCCACCATGAAGGATGCCAAGGAGTTCCACGAGACACTGGCAAGAGCGACACGGATTGAGGGGGGCGAGGTAAGCGTCTCTTGTCTGAAACTCGTCAGACCAACTACATACAGCGCTCTGATATCCACAGTTTATTACGCGGCCAGTCGTCACACATTACGAAGGCCATCAGTATACTCACTACACCCACTTTCAACCCGTCTTTTCGTGGATTTCGCGGACGGTTGCTGACCCGGACCTATTCCAGCATATGAAGCTCCACCCAGAGCAGCCCTGGGTGTATCGCCCGGGTACAGATGGAGGTGCGATGAGAGTCTGGGAGGAGCTTCCACATGGTGATCCATGGTGGGAGCTTCAGGTATGCCGCTTCACCTCGCTCTAACAAACAGTGCTAACCTGTGCATCTCAGGGTCAAATTCGACCCGATCAATGCGTCTTGTATCTTGTGATATACATAGACGAGACCAATGTCTCCAAAATAGGTGGCGTCAAGGTCTGGCCAATATACATGTGGGTTGGAAACCTGCCAGCTGCGATTCGAAAACGAAGGGGGAAAAAAGGCGGCGGTACCCTCATTGGCTACCTTCCTAAGGTGCATACGTGTTTAAGATTTATGTGTATATAGCCCTAACCAGTAGTTACAGGCCCGCAAGGACCCAAAGATCAAAGACCTCGCCGGATTCCGCTGCAAGGTATACCACGATGCGTTACAAGTCATCTTTGAGACCCTGAGGATCCCGGCCAAGTATGGCGTCTCAATACGATGTGGCGATGGAATAATGCGGAATTTTTTGCCAATACTTGGCGCGGGAGCTGCCGACTACATGGAGCTGTGAGTCTACATCTTTGCGCTTATGTATTCTATCTTTGCAGCTGATACCATCTACAGTATTCGAATGATATGTATTCTAGGTGCTAAGAGCGGTTGTCCATGCCCAATCTGCTTGGTGGATCGGATGGATCAGCACAAGCTCACCAAACAATGGCCAGCACGAACTGTTTCAGCAACAGAAGATATCTTCAGGCGGGCCGGTTATGCGACAACACTAGAGGAGAGAGACCAAATACTACACGAGCAGTCTCTTAGGGGTATCCGGGTGAGTCTGCGCCGCTCATGAAGCAAATGATGCTCTGTACGTCCACTATGTGCTAACGCTGCTTCAGAGCGCGTTTTTTGATCTTATTCCGCCGATTCATTCTATATACAATGCGATAATCGCCGATCCGCTCCATCAAATCGAGCAAGGCATATGGGGCAAGCATCTCTGGCCGTGGATCAAGGCTGAGCTCCCTAAAGCGAGCAAACAGATACTAGACGAACGGTGTGTAAGCTGAAACGATGTCATATAAAAGGTAGCTCACAATGTTATATAGTTTCAAGTCAATCCCACGGTTTTCCGACCTTAAACATTTTCCGAATGGCATCACAGATCTTGAGTACATCACTGGGAAGGAGCACGGGGTGATACTTCGGGTAAGTCACGTTGTTATGGTGTCAGTACGGCCGAGAGACAAGACCACTAAATGCTCATATATAATTTAGGTGATCTCGCCGTTGATCGAGGATCTACTCAACGAGAAGTACCGGAAACTCATACTCGGCACTTTCCGCTCCCTCGCAATAATCCATATGCTTGCAAAATTTACAACACATAACGACATGACACTAGCGGCACTTGAAGAGGAGATAGAGCGCTTCGATCGGCTACATAGGGTATGTACGATCCGACCTCATAGGTTCTACGGGCTTAAACTAGTACGCGTGCTCCAAATAGAAATTGTGCAAAAAATTTCCCAATCTACATGGCGATTATCCAAAGTTCCACTCGCTCTCGCACATTGTTCGAATCCTTCGAAGCCACAGTACAACAGACAACTATCATACTGGCCTCGGTGAGGCGCTGCATCCGCAGAGCAAGAAGGATTATCGCAGGACTAACCATCAACTCGACTTTGAGATCCAGGCAAGTTAATTTCATCTTTATAAAGAATTATACTTATATAGTGCCTCGCATAAAAACAGATGCTTCACATGTACCAGGAGCGCGAAGCGATTATGCGTATCCGTGTGCGCGTCGACGCTGCAGCTCGCAACGAGAACAATGACGCTAACCCTGACGCTGATGACGCCTGGGACGGTCCGCGTGTTCGACTAGGAGCTCCTGATCGTCAAAAGCGACAGCTCGCAACGATATTCGTTGACCAGTACAAAGCACGCAATCCTAGCGCCAAGGAGATGGGGCAACACCTGCGTATATTCTTATACCAAGATGTTGGCGGATTCGGCAACAAAACCCATTTCAGGGACTCGGACTTGCCCTCTCTGAATGGAATGCTGGTTGGATTTTTCCCCTCCAATGTTCACTTCTACGTACCCTAACACCCCGTCTATCACATCGTTTACTAGGTCTCAACATTCCACTTGGTGTCAATCGGTTTCAACTCTCTTCTTGATTCCCAAGCGGGGCTGGATATCGCGCGCTCCACGGATTCATGGCGCAAATCAGGCCCTCGATACGACTACGTATTGGCAAGCCACCGGGGTGGACTCTTCGTCGCACAGCTGCTGCAGTTGTTTACGATTAGAGTACACAACAAGCACCACCCAGCTGCATATGTCCGCGTCTTCAAGATCGGCAGCCGGAACAAGAACACCGGATATATTCGACTTAGTGACACTGGAAAACATAAATTTATCCCAATCGACTCCATTATTCGTGCCTGTGTTGTTATTTCGGCGGGGACTGTAGATTCGGAGCGCGTTCTCTGGGATCTAGAAGGCCCGGACATCTATCTCCGATTGCAGGAGCTATAGAGGACAGAACACAATGTATGTTATTATCTACTTATATACAGTATTTTTCATACACTCCGTAGGGCCGGTTTCAGCCGCCGTCGCAAGTGCGGTAGAGCTGACACAGCCACGCAAGCGGCTATGGCGCGCCGGCTCAGTTTTTGCACCGCCACGATCGGCTCCACCGCCGGGAAAATTGGTCATAGCCGCCGGTTGGCTGCAGCCGAGTTCGCAATTCCCTGATGTTTGTGTTTAGAATCACGCGCCTGACGGCGCGCATAGAGCTGGCGTAAATTAAGCCTGGATAGTCAAGGGATCCGAACAACCACGTTCATGTGGCTGCGCTTGGCAAACGCGTCACGCGGTACAGAGGCAGTGCGCGAAGAAAATGATTCGACAATGTTTGTCAAAGCACTCAACGGCGAATCGGATTTGAGGCGTACGAGTCATGACCATCGGGGCAAACGAGAAAAAATATCTATAAATTTTTGTAATTTCGAGGGGGTCCCCTTTTCGCCGCCAAAGGCCTTGCAAGGGCAAGGTAATAACACAAGCCTGCCTTGTATAGCGGGATTTGTTTGGCGATGTGTATTGCTTGGCCCTGATCACGAACCACCAGCACCTAAATGAATATCACCTCATCCAAACCACATTCGTCAGCTTGTCCTCGCCTCCTTTGCCAAACTGTCCTTTCGACCGGCTCTGAGCTGACCATACCCCACCCGAATCCTCAATGTCGTGAACAACCATGCCACCAGCACGAGACTCGAGATCTAACAACGCACAGTCGAGTTTGCTAGCTGGTTTCCCTATGCGCCGGTATTTGGGATGGTATTTTGAAGATTATGTAGCCCACGAGTCTTAAGGCCACTGTGATTGGGCCCATGCGTGAGAAGAGGGGTGTGGGAGTATGAGGGCAAGTAAGGATGTGAGTCTTATTGATCATATTCTCTGAAAGAGGCCGCTGAGATACATACAATTAGTCATGCCTGAATTCTATAGGCGGTGAGCTTGTTGCTGCGCCAAGTGCCATAACGCCATAAACGACCGACGATCCACCCGCCAATCTATCTGCTGGTGGGTTCTAGCCGCAGCCCGAAGAATTGATCCAAAAAATCCTAGGCTTGCTCCACGCGACGCCTGCTACTCATTCCCTTGCCCTCTGCCCCCACCCCTGCACCCCGCAGTTGCCTGCTATATACGACGTTGATCCGACGACCGGGCTATTCGGCGCTGCTCCCTCCCCCGCCATTGCTCCCATAGCACTGAGATATGCGGCGCCTGCCGTTATGTTAAATCGACCGAAACCTGTTGCCTACGAGAACTTCGGGCTGAAGGTTATGCTCGTACTCAAGTTCTGGCAACCTGACCGGATATGACCCCAGACACGAGTCGAAACCTCGTCCAGGCCTGTTACGAGAGTTAGCTTCCGCGTGATCATTCTGAGGGTAAGTGCTGACTACTCCGCTCTATGTTGAAATTTGAGACCAATAAGGATGAGGGTAGAGACGCATTATAAGATGCTCCTAAGGTTAGGCGCCGATGTCCAACCTGGTGCTACCGAGACGTAAAACCTCAAACTCCCGGCAGCATATCAGGTGTGGCAAGCACATTTCTCCGACTATGAGCAGGACCAATCAAGGAGTGGAGTAGCTCACAGGGCCAGGGTAAAGTGCGCATTCATTATGGTTTCATGGCAGGCGAGAGCCCTGTGCGAGAACAGGTGAACTTTTCTAGACTCCCAGCAAGTATAGCGAAGAGTTGTAAATTAGAGGGATATTAAACCGGGTCTAGCTAGCTCGGAGGAGCGAAATTTACGCGTCGTGTTCTAGTCTGCAATTCCGTTAGACGTAGTATAGTGAAGCTCGTGTATGATTATTACATGAAAAGCATGATTGTTCATCGTTCCGGTAAAAGTACAATGATGATTGTCCCCAGTTTTTATGCGGTATCAGCTAGCAGATCATTTTGAGCTATTAAACATTCTTCTAGACTTCAAAAATGTGAAGCCACAGTGGATTTTCCAGCCTGACAAAAATCAGAAAAAATAAAAACAACAAATTTGGCTCGGTTCTTAAAAAGTACTTTGACAAGCGGCGATAACAGGGATGAGGCGCGATGCACGGTGTATACAAATCAAACAATCCCCTCAGTCAATCGCGATCAACCCTTGAACAAACTGATCTCTGCCATGGTAGACCTTGGCACCTCGCAGCTCTGGCTCCGTCATAACCTTCCCTACGTCCTCTAAAAACCATTCCTTCATGCTCTCTGGCATCTCTAGGACATATTGACTAAAATCAAGAGTTGTAGCTGAGCCTGGCATATGTGTTTGCCGGTAGTTCGCTCCAAGAAAGGAGGGTGGGTAGGTACAATCCAAGAAAATGAGGTTGCTTAACCCTCGTGTTTCTATAATTTGTTTCAGCTGACTTGCGGCTCCTGGGCATAGCCTGCAGCGACCCACACAGAGAGACTGGAGGATTGGCAGTGCCGGGGACGCCGCATCGGTGGTTCTGGTGCCTAAAATGCGAGCGACTTCAGAATGGATATAGTAACCGTTAAGGCAAAGTAGGCGTAGATGTGGAACACAGGTGAACAGAGATTCAAAATGTTGATCAGGTAGTGGCGTCGTGCTGTGGTAGTGATGGTAGAAGTTCATGGACAGCGATACAAAATTGGCACGCGCAAGGAACACTTGGCCAGGCAAGGTGGACCCATCACGTTCGACGGTGTAGATGGCGTCGAGTCTAACATCGAGTGCAAGTACACCAGGAGCTATACTTGATAGCAGCAATAGAGCCTCGCGGCAATCCACTCGCATTATTTCTAGAAACCTTAAATTCGGCAAGCGGACGGTAGGTCGGTCGCGCGATTGTTCCGGTACAGTGTCTAGGTGTATAAGCCGGAGAGTGTGCAGTGCAGGACAACTAGACAGAAGCCTCGCAGTATCCTTCATACTAGGACATGCACGATCTCGTAGGTCGATTAGTTCTAACTGGGTGAGCCCTTGGAGCGTGTATACGGGCCAAGAGCGACGGCCTTCCTGATCATTAAGCCCGTCGATACAATTCAAAGATAGGTATTTTAGCGAGTTAGCTGCGCCTGGACGTGATACGAGCCTAAGCAAATCATCAATCAAGGCGTGGAACCGCGTGTTGGTGATGTATAACGAGCTCAAAAACTCTACGTGAGGCTGTAGGGTTGCTACTATGTCTGGAACATCGGCAGGCTTTACTTGATTGCCATCGTCAAAATGGATATGAACGGGTATGTTGCGATACCGATCAAGCAGCTTCCGAGCACGCCCGAGCGCAGTAGCAGGTAGAAAATGGGTAAAGCTGATATCGATGTGTGTCCAAAGCGAAGGAGTGCTGGTCGCAACCTGATGCCATTTTGTGCATACCAGCGGAAGCTTCATAGACGTGTCTTCGTCGTATCTATAGTAGCATGTGGAAGTGGCCACGACGAATGAGAAAATGCGACCTAGAATTTCGGGGGGTAGCGTATTGATCGGCACGCGTGAAGGGGACATGTTGAGTAGCCCGTTGAGTACAGCGCGAGATTCATCTACATAGTCTTCTACCAGTTCAACGGAGTCGATGCTACTTAGAACACTTTGTACGACGTTCTCAAACGCGATCTGGCTGGGAAACGATACAAGTGGCGAAAGGGCTGTTGTTTTTAGTGCAGTACATGCGCCAAGGAATTCGACTGCTGCTTTTTCTAGGGACAACCGAGCCTCCAGTAGTCCTTCAACGGCCTTCATGTAGGATAGGGTATAACGTTGAACAGCTGAGATCAAGAGCAGGTTCGCGTGTATTACATAATACCAAGTGGCGAAGGCGTGACAGGTATTTGGGCGTGTTTGCCGGCAGCCTCTTTACGCTTGTTAAACCAGCCACTCTGAAGGTCATAGCCTTGGACTCGTAAACGTTTGAGGAGCTAAGCGTACTACTGAGCCTGATGCTCCCTACTTCCAAACTTGACACTCTGCTTGGAGCACTGCCCCAGGGCAAATCTTAGTAATGAGATGGCCAGAACGTTGTATGTAGTGCCCAACCGCATTTATATAAGGATTGTGTGCTGTATCTAGTAGCCTACGTCTGGGAAGGATGACTAAGTGTGAACTGTCAATGGGCGACACTAGCAGTCTGTATGAGTCAAAAGTACCAAAAAGCGATCTAAATGTGACCTTGTGAATTAAAGTGAAATTCTCCAGCAACCACCTAACTACGTACCAGAAAATGGGACATTACAATTGCTAGTCAAGTGCCCGAATAACTCATTCTAGATAGGTGCCCCTGTAAAACCAAGGTAAGTACGGTTCATCTAGGTCTCCGGTTCATGTATGCTTTCCGTATGCCTTGCGCATACACGCACATCTATATGTAGGTCACGGCATGCGGTACTGGTGGCCCATAGTCCATAATCGCGCTATCCCTTGAAGATGCTGCTTGCATTTTGGATGTCTGACCTGATGCATCATTTTTGGCAGCCCGCCGGATTCTTAGACACCTCCTAATATCTCATAAGTCACCCGAACAGATGATATGGGGGCAATCTTTGGCGCCTAAAATCCTTACCCAGCAAGCACTTTGGCAAACCATTGAAATCAACTTTGGGGTGGAGGGTCCGCTCCGTGATGAATTTAGTCATCGTCGGGTAGTTCACCTATCACAATTCTTGCCACTCGCTCGGAGGACCACTCTCTCATGGTCTGGGGCATCTCCTCTGAGTCGGTAGTCGTCGTCGTCGTCGTCGTCTTCGTCATCCTATTTACACTACACCTGTAAATGCCCTAGTTACTACGGGAATCACATACCGTAAGCATGTACGCTATCTTTCAGGCTGACTTGCTCGTGAAAGTTGAACAGCCCGGTAAAAGGGAAAGACTTGGCAAACTTAACCTACAACTTCGGCCGTTGACGAGGTTGCCGGATCCAGGCCTCTAACTCGGTGAATGCTCAAAGAATAAGGAGACGGTTGTTAAGAGTCTGACATGGCAGCTAAATCGTTAATTGTTAGACATCAACTCCTTTTCAGCCTAGTAGTGTGTAATCCAGCTAGAAAACAAAACATGTTTCGACGTGCAGATGCGTACAAACCAGGGAACTGGTTGACAAGAACGAGTCGTGAAAGAGAATGTAGCTCTACGCGCATAATAGGGGCATTACATGAAGCGTGAACAATACTTCGTAAACTCTTCATTCAAGCCTGATCAAATTTTGGACGAACGGATCCACTCCGTGGAAGATCCCATTATCATGTTCTTGACCCACCACCACACTACCTCCCACTCGCTCGGAAAACCAATCTTTCATACTGCGGGGCATCTCTCCTTCATATTCGTCAACATCGGCGTCGCTATCATACTCAGAAATTGAACAGTTCTCCTGGTCTCCGTCAATGCTTCGAGTACGCTCCGGTGGGTAGAAGCAGTCTAGGAAAGCCAGGTGGCGTAGCTTCCTTTGCCTGATTATGTCTTCTATCAGGGCAATAGCCTGGGGACTTATATCCAATCCGATAAGGCACAGAGACTGTAGGCATGGGACTTGGAGGGACGCTTGATCGTCAATTGTAGTCTCGAGCGCAAGGTTAAGGTCCTGGGCAAGTCTTATGCTATCAAGCTGTAGCATGCGCAAACGTGGGACGGAGGCAAAACAGGTTAAAGGTGGCCGGACGGAGTTCCTCGCAGAATCATTTATGGATAATGATACAACGTTAGAGCGGGCGAGAAGTAGTTGACCGGGTGAATCAAACGCATCGCCTTTGATGTAGTTGGCGTCGAGCCTAACATCAAGCTCAAGCCCGCCAGGAACTAGCTTTGACAACAAGGACAGCGCTCCAGCACAATTCACCTCCGAGATCTCTAGGAACCTCAGTTGAGGAAAGGGTATTATCTGGTATGATTGTAATGAATCCGGCGAAATCTTCAAGAGTCGAAGTCGAAGTGTGTGCAAGGTAGAGCAACTGGGTAGGAGCTCGATAATGCCCTCTACGCTGGGGTAGGTAGAGCTACCCACGTCGTATAGGTCTAACACAGCCAAGCCACACAGTAAAGTTACGGGCAGAGGGCCAGCTGGTAATTGGCCATAGGTTCCTCGACTATAAATCCCTTGGACTCCATGTATAAACAGAGTTTTCAATGAACTGGACACAGGGTGACTCAGCATTGAGCCGAGAAACACGTAAACCCAGGAGTCGGACCCAACACTGGTAACAATGAGCGAGCCCAACGGTTCTCCGTGGTACTGTATTAGTGAAACAACATCTAGACCACGGTCTTGAGGGGTTCTAGTAAAGCTATCATCCAAGTGAAGGTGAACCGGCACGTTACGACAGCGTTTGAGCTGCATCTGGACATGCCTGAGTGCAATAGTTATAGTCGAAAAGGAGGATGGCCTAACGTCAACATGCGACCATAGCGAGGGGGAGCTAGCCGAGACCTGGTTCCATTTCGTGCACACCTGCGGAATGTCTAGCAGGGTTTCTCTTTGAGTTCCCACACGGTTGCATGGAGAAGAAGCCACAACAATAGCAAAGATGTAACTAAGAGTCTCGGCGGGTAGCTTGTTAATTGGAGCACGTTTCGTAGGCAAGTTGAGCAGCTTTTGGAGTATGTTACGTGATTTGAACGTGAGGTCTATTACTAGACTTGCAGAATCAACGCTGGACAGGATATTGTTCATGTTACTCTCGAACGCTAGTCGGCTAGGAGTTGAAGCAAGCGATGGAACGGCCAATAGTTTGAGGGTCGCGCACACGTCAAGAAAGTCGGCCGCGGCTTTTTCGAGTACCAACCGCGCCTCTAGCAAGTTTTTGATGACCTCCATACGAGAGTTATAGTTTCGGAGATGGTGGTTGAGGTTGAGAACTGGGGGTTGTATGTTACGTAATTATATATACTTCCGTCACTAAGAACGTGGCCGGATGAGTACCAGCAACTTGGAACCGTCTTGTAAGAGTCTAAACCAGCAGTACTTGTTAACAAGCTCCATGAGATTTCCTCGTGATACTAGACCGGCAAGCCACAATGACATGATAGTCGGGTCACATAATCCCCGTACTGGGCTGGTACCGTGCGGCGGCGTTGGGGTTCTAAAGCAGACGAACAAAAATATTTTGTACAATCCTAACAATGTATAGCAACAAATAAAGTTGATACTTGGGGAAGAAAGTACTGCCTTGACAGTAAGCTGCACTGTACTAGCTGAAACACCCGTAGCGTAGACTCCAACCAACGACGTATTCACCACCGGCACCTTCCCGTCCCAATTCACTCACACGGAGTCACTCGCAAAAGGTAATACATCACAGACAATATAAATTGAGCCAAGGATCATTTGTCGTGCCTCGTATGGTATTCCCCATTGGCCGGCTTAATTACCGGCAAGGTTGGGGATTATGCAAGCGGCGGCGCGGGCGCGGGCGTGGGTGGATATAACTCATGGGTCGGAAGGAATCGCTTAAGAAAGCCAACAGGCCGTAATAAAGCAGACGGCGGGTGGAAGTAAAAGGCGACCTACGATGCCGGGCGATGATACGACGTGATCGTGGTCAAGCGCGAATCGAACGCGTGGCTACGGGTGCCACGTGATCCAGTGCGACACGCCAGCGATTTCCTTAGTAGCGCGCAAAACCCCGCCGGTTGAACTGCATATGTCCCTGGCGTATGTACGTATATACACATAGCATTGGACTAGAATCACGCCGGTTAGTCGCAGGCAACATTATCACAACAATGTGTAGTGCATATTTTTTGGCCTCACCTCTTAGCTAGGTTAAATGAATTTGTAGTATATTTGGTTACTTTTAGACTTCACCTAATGAACCCCACGTCCATAGTGCTGTTAGAGTCCAACGGTGCCGCTTCCCACAAGTTTCAAAGCGCATATAGGGACCCAAAGATAGGAAGGATGCACCTGAAGGCTACACTATGGCTCCGTTGAACTCAAGGTATCAGTGATTTTGACAATACATAGTAGAAATACTTGAGCCTCTTTCAGTGGCTGGTGATTAAACCCGCTTAGCTATATCAGTCACCTATCTGATATCAATGGATGAATACCCGGTTTTAAAGTCCCACCCGAAAACGAAATGGGTTCGAGTGGATAAGCCTAAAAGCCCAGATGCCAGTTTTCAACGATAAGAAAGTAAACAAGCCCCCACATAAATGTCATTAATGTAACTGAAAATGACCAAATAAGAAAGCAAAAACATCCGAAACAACCACTAATAAGAATGAGCAATAAAAGAAAGACGTATCAAAAGGAATGTTTAGAAAGGGGCAGCAAGAAGATCGGTACTACCAACAATAGGAAGCCCACTTTCACTCTTCACAGTGTGCTTAGCGTTCGCTTGGAGCTTCTTTGAAAGGTCAGCTGGAGATGTCTTGCCATTTCCCTCCCTGCTCAGATATGCAGCCAGGATACTGGCCACACCAGGACTGCCGACACAGTTCGATCAGTACATCGGGTTTACAAAGCTCATAGACACTTACGTTGACATTGAAGTCCCGGACAATACTTGACTGGAATTAGGTCCGCCGATCCAGGCACTCTTAACGTTCACGCCGTAATACCAGACATCGATCGTGCCGCCAAAGTTTGAGAAATAGGCCTTCTTGTTGTCATTATCCACCGCTCCGATAGTGTTCGCCTCTTTGACATCAGCCGGACTAAACCGTTCTGCCGGTAAATTGTAATTGCCAGCGGCAACAACGAAGTGAAGACCGTTTGCGATGGCCGCACGGACGGCCGAATCGACCGATTCGGTCTTTGAACCACCCAGAGACATAATTGCGATCGAGGGTTTGCCACTAGCCTGGGATTGTTTCATGGCGTACTCTACTCCCGCTATGACATCGGAGTCGTTTCCAGCACCGTTATCGCCCAACACTGATTAAACAGTCGTTACTTTGAATAGAATAAGCTTCTCAGACGAGGGAGTGACCTTTTACTGCGTAGACCTTTGCCTTTCCGGCAAGTCCTGGTTTGAAGTCGGAGCAAACGGCAGTTCCTGCGGTGTCTACGCAAGGTGGTTTCAATTTGTTTGATTCAGATATGTGGTAACGCTAAATGGGAAACAACACCTACGAGTACCGTGGCCGTTCCCGTCCTGGTCCTTGTACTGGAGTCACAGGTAAGATTTAGACAGAGTGAGCGATCCAACTTGAGTCAA
>WSTH01000990.1:0-15703 GCA_019616345.1 Ceratobasidium sp. 395
GGCCCCACGAGGGGACATCGTGTGTGTGAGAGTTGAGGCTCGACCGCATAACGACAAGAAATGCTCTTCACACTATCCGTGCCCAACAATCCCTGAAAAATCGTATCCTTAAATCGTCTTCCTATAGCCACATTTGTTGCACTGGCAAAATGACATGGATTATGTATCCCTTGCGGTAGCCTCGAAGCACAGCATCGGTGGGGTAACGATGAGAATAAGCATCGTGGTATCCAACACGATGCGCGGTCTAGACATTAGCTGTGGAGCGATGAAAGAGCGTCATTATAAAACGGCGATGTTGACAGGGGTTAAAAGTACCGAACATACCCGCGAAAGCAACCACCGGAGACATCCAGACAGAACGATCGCGTCCAAATTCGAGACAACATATCCAATAAGATTCCAATCGTGGTAAGACCGGATTTTCAAATCTATAACATCCATGTCCGAGGAACGATGCTGTGGGCAGAGCATCATGAATCGGCGCAAAGGGGTCCCCCCTCATTTCATGCCGGCGGCGGCGTGCACAGGCGCTAGCTGCTTCATTCCAAGGCTGAGGCTGCTCGCGATGCGTCAGGTCAGGAGGTTGAACAGCCCGTTAGGGGACGCGGAGGCTCGGTAAGCAAGCTTCGGAAATGGGTGTATATCGTCGACAAAGTTGATTGGTCGATTCTATGTCGTGCGGCCGATCATCGTCGTGGCAAATCAAACACCTGTTCCCCCTGAATTAACGGGAATCGGCTCGATGATGTACCACAAACGAGGCGTTGCTTGAGACGCAGGGCGCCAAAATGTCGCTCTTCGTACTGCACGTACGTTCACGAACTGGCCTAGGAACGCGCGAAGCTCGGTGCAGAGCATGACGCGCAGAGCAAGAGGGATCCAAGTCGTTCCGGAGTTTCGTGATAGGATAACACAATCGGGAGACCGGCTCGGGTAGGCTCTCAATCCGCAACTCCCCCACAAAAAACTCGGTACCGTGTGCACCTGGGGATCCATTCCGTCATACCGCCCTTCAGCGCCATATCAAAACATACGCTGCATCGGGATCGCCCGTCCCATGAACACAGACATCGGCACAACGGTCCACGACCCCAGCGGAAGCCGTGACTAGCGCGCAAAATCGTAGCTCCGCTGCTCCACGCGGGGGCTATCCAGGAGTCGGGCTACGGCGCAAGATAGCGAGCCGTGGGCAGCCAGTCGCATTGCGCCTGGGCGGTAAAAACGCAGAGTCACGAGAGAGAGGCATAGTCCATATCCGGGTTGAAACTGCCGTCCGCGTGAACGCAGAGATCCGAGTGAGACGCGAACTCCACAGCCACCGGCCGACAAAGTCGAGAAGAGCAGCGAAAGGAAGCAGATAAAGCCACTGGCGCGCACGGAGTCATCTTTATTAAGGGGTTAGAGACCGATTGTACGAGTTGAGGGAATCGATGAGGAGGTTTGGCCATAAATACGGGGCGGCGCAGTTCAGTCTACCAGTCTTGAAAGAAAGAAGCAGGTCAATAGATAATTGTCATGGGGAAGTCGACGGAGACACATGGTTGAGGTAAAGGCCAACGGAAACGAGCGGAACTATGCACAACTCGGGGAACAGTGGCGACGGCCAGTGGCAAACGAAATCAGGCGGACAGAATTTGCTCCCGCCCAGGCGCGCAGGGGGAACAAACTCACATAAACGTGGCGCGCGCCACATTGAATGCGCCTAATTCTGCTCATCACACCAGCTTCCCACTCGAATTCGCTCGGTTTCCAAATAAGCCAACCGATACACCCCAATCTGGCTCGAGTCCAAAAAGTGTTCTTGGCCAGATTAGATTTCAAGAAACGCTAATCCATCAACCCTCCCCCGCGCGAAGAGCGAAGCGGTTAAAGAGTCAAAAGCCGAGCAACTCCCTTCCATCAAACGGCCGTCGAGCAGCCTAGACAACCCTCGTTCGAGAAGTCCTCCAGGAGGCAACTCAGACGACATAAACGAGGCATGCTTGCTGGTCGAGCGTCATACTGCGAGCAAGCTCCACAAGCCTCTCAATACCCTCAGCGTCATCCCATTAAGATCTCACGCAACGATGATGATAGAGGGCATCGCTATGATTCAAAAAGCAAAGCCCGAAACACATAGACATCTGTAAACCCGCAATAATCGATTAACCCCGCCTTGACCTCGACCTGCTGCAGCCACACTCGAGTGAGCAACGCGGCCCGGGCACTCCGAACGAGAGGCAAAAAAACACAAACTAGAGATCGCACTCACGAAATTGGCCCCCGTCTATCGTCCAAATGAATCCCTGCCAGTCAAAAAATCACACGTCCAGTCCACAGAGCGCCGCGGTCTCACAGCCTGCAAAACGCATGGAGTCCGTCAGTTCGATTGTACTCGCACATCAAGGACCTCTTGGCCGGCCAGCCAGCCAGCTAGACCACGCCAGCCAGTCCGCAGCATGCGATCCCGGCAACATGATCCGACCCGCTAAGTCCTTTCTATCTCGCACGACTAGGGCCGAGAGGAAAGAAAGTTGCGAAAAAGAAGGCAGGGATGGAAAAGGTGGGGGAAAAGGAGAAACGATAACCCACCCATCGTTCATCCGACGTCTCTCGAGTTCCTGCTCAACCGGCTTGCGCCACTCGATCTTCTCCACGCGCACGTCTCCATCCACAAGCTGATACACATAAGTCACCACAGCCGGTCCCTGAATATCGAGCAGCAAGAAAGACGGAGTAGGCGACTGGCCATTACTGCAACGCGCGTCAGGAAAAAACCGGGAACACAGGAATGCGGAGGGAGACCGGCAGTTGGAGCCAAGGGGCTCAAGGGGTGAACTTACTCCAACGCGGCCGAAGCCCCAGACCAGGCTCCAGTCGCCGACCCCGGATTAACGAAAAACACGCCTTGGTGTTCGATAGCGCTGAACCTATCAATTGTTCATTTGACTTTAAGATCTAATCCAACCCTTGAACGCTGACTCACTTGTGCGTGTGCCCGCTCACGAGAATATCCACGTCTAATTGACGCGCAATACCATGTAAGGCGTCGATATCGCCTGCTGGCACGCATTGATGGCCGTGCACCACTCCTAGCGTGAGCGGTGGGTGGCGAAGCGTGAGGGACATCGGGTAGGCCATGTTCTAGAGGATGAGTTCCATCGGTTAGTGTGATAATGGCGTGATGAGCTCGGGTCGGCGTCGGGCGAATGGAATGAAGATAGGCTCGTCGAGTGTAAATGAAAAGGGTTGACGAGTGCAAATGAAAGCAGTAACGGCAAACGCAACGAAATCAGACTCGGCGAGTATACCGAAACCAGGCCCCGGAGAGTTGCACCGAAAGCGGGCCCGAAGAGCGCAAGAAGCAGCTCGGCGAGCGCAAAAGAAAGAAACAAGGCTCGGCAATGCAACAAAAACACCCAATAAATCCAACCAGAACACTCGACAAATCTCCAGTACGGCCGACAGCGGGGATTCGGACAACCAGCCCGGTCAAAAAACAAACGCTCTACTCACATCATCGTAATCCCCCCGCACAACATGCACATCCGCAGCCACAGTCCTCAAATACTCATACGTCTCTCCATCGCATACGTTTCCTGTACACACGATTTGTTGGATTTTTCCCGGAACCTGGTTACAAAACGTGTCTTGTCAGAGCTGTAATTCCAATAGAAACGTCGGTCGAGAGAGCCCTTGGGAAATAAACGCACCAACAACTTTTTGAACTTGGCCGGAAGATCATGCGACCTAAATTATATACACACAGTTAATCTCACTCCTTGCGCTCACTTGAGATAGCTCACCTGAGCGGAATATGTAGATCACCAATAATCAACACGAGTACCATCGTCGTCAGCACTGAGCAGCTCCAAGGTTGAATTGCCAATTTCACACGGGCATAACTCTATCTTATCTTTATCCAGACTTATCTTTATCTCATCTCTGGCCAATCTTATCTTTATCTACTCCATCTAATCTATCTGCTTATCTTATGTACATGCCTCTCACCACGCATACAGTACACCAACCTCCTCTTTGACCAACCAACCTCAGCCACACGTCCGCCCATCTATCCCTCACATTTCCCACTCTCACACATCTTAAAAAACGTGTCCGTAACTCAGCCACCATATACAACATTTATAACGCCCCACCACCTCGCCTCTCCAACGTGCCCACCAACCCTGGACTTCTCACTTCTCCCAAAGACCAACCGAGCAATCCCCCGCGCCTCGTGCCCACTCCCCTCCCAACTGAAAAATCTTTCCCTTTACTCCAAGCGAAAAAAGATCTTTTCTCCTCCACCCCAACAACCAGAGTACTCGAAAAATCTTATCTCTCCATGCTCCAGCTCAACATGTTATGAACTTTGTTTCGTTATCATTTCTTAAACAAA
Organism: Ceratobasidium sp. 395; assembly: GCA_019616345.1. NCBI lineage: Eukaryota > Fungi > Basidiomycota > Agaricomycetes > Cantharellales > Ceratobasidiaceae > Ceratobasidium > Ceratobasidium sp. 395. The sequence continues at coordinate 4,382 of WSTH01000990.1, forward strand.
AATTACATCTTCACAGTACGTTTCGTACACCGAATCCCAATCGTTAATACATAAAAGGAAACCAAACCTTATCCAAGAAGAAAAAAAGACGAGGAGGGAAACGACCCAAGGAAGAAGCGTGTTACAGCACAACGTCCGTTCACGAAAACCAGATCCAGCCAACCAAAAAAAGGGATGAACGTTGAAGGTGAAAAAGAAAGAGTTGGCTAGAAGGAAAACGAAACACCGTGTGGGGATAAAAGTAACAACTCCAAAAAAAGTCGAGTCCTAGGCAGAGCAGAGCAGGGGTAGCGTAAAAAAGGTACTTCGACGCCGCACCGAAACAAGAAAAAAAGAGATAAAACAAACAGCGTCGGATAATAAAATCAGCTAAAGTTTACAAGGACAAGGATAAACGGGAGTAGATAAGAACAGAACGATAGATCGACAGGGGGAAATCCAATGGTGGTGCAAGGGTGTTTGTATGCGATTGTTTGATGCAGGCGATGAGAGGCGAGAGAAAGAAGAACGTTCCAGAAACTTGACGTAAGCAAAAAGTCGTGCAAAGGGCTAGTCCGAATCGTTCATGAGTTCCGTGATAGTCCGTGCGACAGAGTTGACGGCGGCGAGGATCGCGTTACGATGGGATTCCTCTATGCGGTCTACAAAGCGTTGGGCGAATTTCTAGCAGAGAGAAAAGAACGAGTCAGCGTCGTGAAGGTCTTGAAAGGAATAGAGGCACAGGGTGGGTACTATCTTTAGGGTAGTGGAAAGCAAAAAGCTGGGCCAAGCACGCGAATGGAATAGTCACGAGTGGGAGGGAGATGCGCTTGGGGGATAGTGCATGGAGGAGGATGTACTTGAGGAAGAAAACGTGTGAGATGTACAGCAAAGAGTCGAGACTCACGTCAGGATGCCACTGCATGAGCGCGGCACGTAACCGCATCTTGCGCGTCTTGGTCGTCGAATGGTACGGTGAAAGCAAGAACCGCTCGATCGCGCTCGCCTGGAGCTCGTCAAACGAACGAGCGGGCATTGCAACCGGCCATGGGATATCGTAAAACGTGAGCTGCACCAAAGCTATTCAACATCAACCCCCTAAAAAGATTGACAAGAACGCACCTGACGTCCATCGACAATAACACCGTTTATCAAGTCCGTCCATCCTCGCTCGTATCGCGCCCAAGCAGCGACGATCACCTGCTCCTCGTTCTTGCGCTTCTCCTCCTCGGCTTTACGTCTCTGCTCGTCCAACCGTTTACGCTCCTCTTCAAACGCTTTGCGCGCAGCCGCAGCTTCTCTCGCCTCGCGCGCGGCTCTCGCGGCCTGTCTCTCGCGGTACTTGATTTCGTCCATGTGTTCCTGGTACCGACGCATCTCCTCGGCGTGTCGGCGCGCTGCGTCCCGCGCGGCAGCTGCGATGTTCTCGCTCGAGGCGGGGCGGTACCTTTGGGAGTAGGAATACGACCGATTGAGACCGGGCTGAGCGTTGTAGGACGGGCGGAACGAGGTAGGGGCGGGGGCGGGAGAGGGCGCCGGGGGCGGTGGACCCGAGGGAGGGTCAAATGAGTGCTCCTCTTCGTGGGCACCTCGGCGCTCCCACTCGCTCTTGAGATTGTTCGCCCATGCGCGACGAGCGGCCTCTGCAGGCGTAGTCGTATCGTCCGAGCCAGTCGACATCGGTCTCGTCTTGCTCTTGGGCGAGACCTCGGGCGGGCGAGGGAGGGGATTCGCGGCAAGGCGTATAAGCGCCTGGAATTCGGCCGAGTCTTCCGTACTTGTTGTCTCTGTCGACGAAGGATCCGAGATGAGTGCGAGCGACGGCTCGGGGTCAGGGATGGGGGGAAGCGCTGGGCGTACGAGACGGGCGGCCTCGGCGAGCTCTTCAGCTTGGGCAGCGCGAAGTTTGGCGGCCTCTTCTTCCTCCTCGAGCCGGCGGGCCTGCTCAGCGCGCTCGGCCTCCTCCTCCTTGACGCGGATCTCGGACTGGCGCTGCTCCTCGGCGGCACGTTTCTCGATGTTGCGCTCTAAAAACTCGCTCTCTTCGGGCGTAAGTCGGTTCGCGAGCTCGTCCTCGATCATCGCAGCGTGGATACGATCGGTCTCTTGCTTGATAAGATGCTGGAGCCATTCGTGGTTGTCCGCGCGCAGCTTGACGACGCGCTCCCGTTCCCGACGCAGACGGAACTCCTCGTCGCGGAGCAAACGGTCGTCGTAGTCGGGGGCATTCGCCTGACGACGCTGGCGCTTGTGATGAAAGGCGTCCTCCGCGCGCTTCAGGTTCTCGGTCTCGCTCGCGAAAAGTCTATCGAGTCTATCCTGCTCTGTCTTGATCGCATGGCGAGCCTCGTCCTGCGCTCGGCGCCACGCTGTCGTGTACCGCGGAGGGTGGGAGCCGTGCGCCGGACGCTCTAGTCCAGTCGCAGTGGGCGGACGCCAGTAGGCCGCGCTACCAGGTCGAGGAGCATTGTAGTGTTGCCATGGGTGGGGATTCGCGTGCATGTCGTTGCGGAGAGGCAAAAAGGCGAGCGCGAGGCTAGGGGGGCCCGGACTCGCTGCGAGATGCGAATTCGAGCCCTCTCTTCATTATACAGTCCGGATCACACCGGATGCACCCTGCCTCATGGTTCCCAATCCCTGGATTCCGTGGTTGTCCAGCGCTTCCGCTCCATCGTCTCCTCCCTATCGCGACTGTCGTCCTTCCCTCCCACTCCACCTCCCGCATACATCCAGACCCGAACGTCATCAGCTGTCCCGCGCTCCACCGTGTCCGACGCTCCGCCCTCTGCTCTCGCACTGTGTTCGGTTTCGAATCGCTTGATGTGACATCACGTGTTGCGTCTCTCAGGCGGTGTCCCATCGGCATTCCGCCCCGGTGGAGGTCGTTCATCCACCAGTTGGAGCCCGTTATCTGCCCAGTCTGGCCTGGATCCGCTCCTGCATCAGATTCCGTCGGCTTCAGTGCGTTCTGCGCGCAGTTCCCCTTGTCCTGCCACTACATCCTGTTGTCCCTAGCTTCCCAACATTGTCTCGCTTCATTCAGTTGCAGGCTCGGCTGCCCGACTATAGACTCGCTCACGGCTTCACAGAGCATAGTAGCGAGGGCCTCAGCGCAGCAACCAACCCCCGTCGTCTGCTTGCCTAAGCGTCCTTCCACGTCGCAACCCACATTTACAAATACGCAAATCACCGGACGTCTACTCGCCTGAGGACTCCATGCGAGCTCGACCACCTTGATTAAAATCGCATTTCATCACTGCTCCGCCCCCTCTAAATCCACTCCTTACCCGCCGATCTCCCGCGGGTAGTTGTCACCGTGTACCGCATACAACTGCTCCCATCGGCCACCGCATCAGGTTGGGACTTCAGCCTTCGTCCGGTCGCATAAATCGAGCGCTTTTTGTGCTACAAGCTCCCAAGAAACTCGATGGGTGCATGACTCTCTGCTCGCATCCGACTCGTTCGTTCAGCCACTACGTCAGTCAGCCCCCAACCAAGCCCTCCTTCCATGCCTTGCGATTTCGATGCCGATTCTGAATCGGACAGCGACAGACTGGACAATGTGTATCGAACTCCTTCCACGACTTCGACTTCCTTTCGAATTCAAGTAACGTCCTATATATAACTCTTCTCGCTTTCAACTTGGATCTCGAACTCCGGTCGTTGTTGAAAGCAGATATCCGTCTTTCATACACCTAACTCGACTGCCGTGATTGTTTGACCCGCATACACCCAGCTTCCCACATCCGTCGCTTTTTGTATGTATCCCAGGTACCGCTTTGTTCGACTCTCTAACCGAACTCGTGTTGCCTGTCGTGTCAGTGGGCGTCGCAACGGTAAACTCGACGTACAATAAACTGTCCGGGTAAATAACACCGTAAACTGTACCTTTATTTTCTCTTCAAAAACATGCGTGTTTTATTGTCGCTTTCTTGCCTAGAATATCTACGTGCATGCCTAGAATCTTTACGTGCAGCATCTCCCTTTACGTCTGCATATAACCCGAATAACCGCATGGCGATTCACCGTAACCGTTCCGGGTAATCATGCGCAAAGTCTAAAATTCTTGTGTAACTTGCTCTTGTGTGTGTGTCAATACACCGCCTTTTGGGAATATGTAGTGCGTCGCAGTAGCGGCTTCGGGACCGACTCGACGCTCATTTCTCACGAATTGGGGACCCTGGGCACGGCTACTTACTACACTTTCAAACTGTAGTAAAGCAATTCAAGGCGAAAAACCCTTGGGACTCGGTTTGACAACTTGCACAGGAAGGTTTCCAAGCGTGCGCATTAAATTCGTGAAAATTTGCGGAAAGCTCGAGATAAATTTGTGTCGCAATTGCTCTACCACATTTTGAAAACGTGATCTCGACCCTCGCCCAAGCGCAAAGGTCGCTATCATACGGCCTCTATCGCGCATATAGTACACTCGATCGATCTCCGGGTAATTTGGTTCAAAAGTCTAATTCTTGGTACATCACCCTGCTGTTCAAGATACGTGGTATCATTCGTCACCGGCTCTCGTGGGCTTCGTGTGTCGAGTCCAGCCGAGCCAACAGCTGCATTCGTGATCAGTGAGCTTGTAAAACTCGGATTTACCGGTTATTTCGCTTGAATGAATGTTATCTCAGTCTATTCTATGTTTTCAATTGAGTACAGTAGATACTTGCCGAGTGCGGGGACGAGTGCGACTTTCACAAATATGTACCCTGAAGACACGAGTTAGGTACTGGGAAACATGCTTCACACAAAATCGATCCACGTATTTGCCGATTCACGAAAACTGACCTTTAGCCTTTCTCTTCACGAATGTATGCGCCTTATCATCGCCCTCAACGATATTAACTTGTCGCGATGCTCAGACTCCAAGATGATCAACACAACAAACACCTGGTTCCAAAGACAAAAACTCGTGTGGCCCAATAATTAATCGCCACATTAAATACCTCCGCTCCGTGGCCCAATCGGCTCGAATCGACGTAAGAAACCGAGTGCACAGCCACAACCCCGCTCCACGTTTTTAGACTCGACGGCGATGTGCGGAGCCCCTCGAGCCTCGTACGCAACTTGTTTGCCTATCTCATACGTGTTGACTGTATTGACGCATGGCTCGTACTTTACTTCTGATATGGACTCTTTTGCTCCAAGTTCTCGCTGGGTCGTTCTCATAGGCCAAACCGCAAAACAACTTTCCCAGCACTGATTTTACGTACAAAAAATGCGCTTTCTTCGCCAAAGCCAGGAACACTCGACGTCTCGACTTTTCGCTACTCGAGCTCCGCCGGGAGGGACCAGACTCTTTGTACGTACAACAACACGCAACGCACGCGTGAGACCGATTTTCCAAGTATATCCCTCCTCCCCACGGTTCTGTCCTCTCTCTCGAACCATACGCGTTCGAATCGTGATACACTACGACGAGATCCGCCTCGCGACCTCCCTCGTAACTCTGTTTGATCGCCGCTCGAGCGAACCTGAACGCGCGTGAGCCTGCAGTCGTTTGTTCGGCCGACCGGTCTTTATCAGCTATCGTCCAGGGGGCGGTCCTTCGTGAACCTTTTTCTGTCATCTTGCGGTTTTTATATGGGTTACTTCAGCTGCGATCCCCCGCATTTTTAATACACGTGTTGGCGATGTGATGGACGACGTACTCGGGGGCGCCTGGATTGGGCTTCGTTTCGGCCGTGTATCATATAAAACATCTATCTTACACATGTTATCAACCTCTTTAGATCGTCGATCCTCGTTACGATACCTTGGCGTAGATAAACGACGATCAACCTTTTTGCGACGCTCCGTGATTTTCTACTCGAGGATTAGGCTCTTTGCTCAACTTGCATTCCCTCTTGAAGACGCACGGCAAACTGTACGGCTCGAGTTCCGTCGGCTCGCTCTTACTCTTTCCTTTCTATCTTATCTATACCGGCACGTGCGCCGTTGTCTCAACCCCCTGCCCCCCTTCACCCCTATTCCCCAGACCAGACTCGGACGAGCGACGTCGATTTATACAACCTCGAACCCAGTTCATACGCTCGATGGCATGACGTAGACGGCTTCCTCTGGCTACTTTGGCTATACTCTACCAATAGGCTCAACTCCGTACCAACGTGGCTGGCGCGTTTTACACTCTCGACTCGACTTATCGGCTCGAAGCGCTAATGTAGAGTTGAGAAGAACGCGATCAGGTGGGGGAATGGGTGTTCCAGGACGCCTCGTGTTTAGTCTGCTGTGGGGATCGAGCACGGCTACCGGTACGCAGTTGCGCACGTTTTGCGTTAAGCTCATCCTTCTTTCGGCCTTTTGGTGTTTCTAGATACACGAAGCTGATATATCGGTGGCGCGATAAATGGGAACTGAGAGTATATGCGCAACTCATTAATCTCGGCGAACGGAAGATAGAAGGGAGAACCGTTTGTCCATCTAGGTGAGAGGCTTGTGCACCGCCGGCTCTTCCCGAGCTCGTTTGGGTTTAGGGTTTTGCGCCCGACCGTAGCTGCGTTGAGCGGAGTGCGTATGGAGGGAGGAGGACTGTCAGCAGGTCAATCGACCTGGCGCTTTTTTCGCAGGCTGGAAGGGCGGAGTTTGTGGGATGTGCAGTTCGGATGGAGCAGGCTCTGGGTGTGGCGTGCGTCTGGTCGTTCTTCTCTCATGCATGCACGCTGGCAAAAAAACGCAAAACTACGTGTATACTCGTGAGAGGAGGTGGGTAGGCACGTACGCCGGTAAGTGCTAGGTCCTTGATCAAAGCGTAATGGCCATTCCCCGCATCCCAGCCCCGCTCTCACCCCATTTTTTGACTCTTTGTTCCCTCTGATCTTCGCACAAACTTCGGAGGACAGTATCTGTTTCTTTTACGCCTCGCTGCAAACATCTAGCCCCACGCAGAGGTTCTGCAAGCGAAGAGATGAGTTTGCGCCGGCTGGGAGGGTATGCGTTCCGACTCATGCACGGCGCCTCGGCTCTTCGCTTGAAGTAACCTCCGCGCGGGGCCAGGCGTTTATAGTGAGTTTATTGCTAATTTGTTCTCTAAAGCTCTGTTTATGGGCCGAATAAATGCTGGGGATGATAACAGATAGGGGCTTGGCGGAGTGTGGGTTGGGTTGTTTGGTTCAATGTGGAAGATTGCGTTATAGATAAACCTTGACTTTGTGGTAGATTTAGGTATGGTTGATCAGTCGCGTTCGACGTGAAACTACAATCATGCATGTAAATCCAACTTTTTGCCTGACCTGTTCTCGCCACTTGCCACTTGAATACATCACGTGATTATAAGCGCTCGCTCATTCTGCTTCACTTAAACTCGACGATTACTACAAACGAAGATAAACCGAGTCCATTTCTCAACAAACTGCGAGAAGAAGGTGCCAAAAATATACGTGTAAAGGCTGTAGGATGCACGGAAATATAGCTTGACTGAGAGTACTAGCCCTTTACTCAACCAACAATCAGCAATCGTTACTAGAGAATATTTACGATCCGCTCTTGAAGCGATATGCTCTATAACACCGACATGAATGATGTACGCGTGGAGGTCTGACATCTTGGGCTGATTCTGTCTTGGGATTTCCAGCACTTCGGGCGAAGAATACTGTAGCATTACGACCATAACGTCGCTTACATAAAGACGCCCGGCGCTTCGCTTTATTTGTACACCTGTCCCCCTGCGTCGGCTGTCGTGGGGGCAGGGGACACTTTACCCTCCAACGTCAACCAGGAGGCGGCGAAGTCGGATCAGGGCATCCTCCAAGTGACTAGGGAGCTCGAACGGGTGAGAAACACTATGAAAGGCAATTTTTTACGATTTTGAGGATAGGTGAAGGCACAAATCCTTGAGTTTGACGATTGTATGCGAGCTGAACCTTCAGATTGTGTATTTAAAATAAATTTCAAATTAAGGTTCATATGTCCCCATGCGTCGCGGGCCCGGGGGACAGGGGACATTTTGGCTACGAACGTCGCGTCGGCCGCCTGGGGGACAGGGGACCGACGTTATGGTCGTAATGCTACAGTAGACTGTGCGGCGGTACCTCTGTTATTGATGGATCTGATCCTGGTAACTTGCCACTACTGTGTCCTGCGAACTCTCTTCTTGATCGGCTCTTAGCTCCTTTCGTGTAGCTTGGCGTCTCATGCTAATTATCTAGGATCATGCCTATCAACGTAAAAAATCTTCATGACTCAAACTGAAGTTTATTCATTACCTTCGGCTAACTCATACAATCATTATATGCGACTTATTTTGCCTTCAGCAACTTCGAGTCCCTTCACAGTATAAAATACAATAGAACTTGTAGACCTAGACGGCTGATGAGATCTATCATACATAGAAGACGAGAGTGAACTCGCGGGGACGAAAGCAGAGAGTGAAGCTGCAGCAAGCGAGCTCTACCGCTTCAGAATAGTACCTAGAGTCACTTGAGAAATCCCTAGCCTGCTTTCCGAGCAACGGCCCTGTAGAACTCATCAAGCTCTAATTATACCTAAAAATTTTACATGGCTCAAGCATAATTGTCATAGCCTATCTTGCATTAGAGTGAACCACGTCCAGCGACCATACTAACAGCGCCCGATACTATCGTGTGTTGCCTTTCTTCCCACCACCATCCTCTTCTGCACACCGAGTCGTTGGCTGGCCTGGTCGAAACCTCCCGAGTCGCCAGTCGCACTCGCGGTTAGGGAGGTCCGACCACACTCCCGCCGCCTCTGGCGGTGCAAGCCTTGACGCCGGCCCAGTAGATCAAATGTTGCGGGGTGTTTGCTGCTGGACGCATGTAGCGTTGATGGATGGGTCACCTGACCTACCCCTCTTTCTACTCGGCCTCAACAGTGACATTCTGATGACTCAAACTCAGCCGCCTTCGTCCCCTGTAATCAACAAGCTCCCTGATCCAGTTCTTTCTGATATATTTGTGCTTACCTGTCGGTATGGGGAGGCTATCTTGATGCCCAACCGAGCACGTCTTGCATCTTGCTATGTTATATCCTCAGTCTCCCGCCGCTGGCGCATGATAGCGCTGTCGACGTCTAGAATGTGGAGCTCCGTCAATGCGCTATACCGCGCCCGACGTCTCGTGACACATCTCGCACGGAGTAGGGAGGCCGCCATTGATGTCTTTCTGAACTTGACACACCTTGATGCTCCCCGTCCCGTCGAAGATCTCCAAAACTCGCTTGGTCTCCTAAAAATTGATTCGCATTGGAGGCGAATCAGAAGTCTTGAGGTCGGGCTTAACGAAGACTTTTATGGGGATAGCAACGCAGTGATATATAGCCTTAATAGTGTAATAGACACCAACCCTTCGTGCAACTTTCAAACTATTGCTGTGCGTTTTACAGATGATAGCGACAGACTTCTTAAAATCCCAAACTTTGACAAGCCTCACCCGTGGCTATCTTTACCGTACTCCCCGGCCCTCCGCAGCGTTAGGCTGGACCAAGTGTACCTGTCTCTAACACACGTATTACATACCCCTCTGCCATGCCTTCAACTGGTCGAAATTACTCGCGTCAACCTCGGGCTTTCGAATCTACTATACCCTTTACTATCTGTTTCCCCAAATCTGACGGAGATCAGACTCCGCAGCTGCTCGTTCTGGCACGGAGCTAGCGACTTTACTCGGCTACCATCGATCACGCTGCCAAAGCTGGAGACACTAAGCATATACTATGTCGAAAACCTGGTTCCATTGAGCACCATACTCGGCGTATGCGACCTGCCCAGCCTGAAATCCCTGGTTAGTAGTGGAACCCTTCCTTGCCTCTATGGAAGAGGAATCAAACGTCAACTGGGGAGCCGTTATTTCTCGACACAATACCATCGAGAATCTGCACATAGGAGGCTTCACCTCAGAAATGCTCGCGCATCTGCAGTCGAAAATGGACAAACTGAACAAGCTTATACAGTTTAAGATTGAATCGGATAAATATATGCATCTAGGTACAAGACGTATCCGATACCTTACCCTGCAACACCTTACCCTCCAGCTCCTGGAAACATCCTGCTGTCCTATGCTCCAGGTTTTACATTTAGAGCCATCGCTTAGCGAAAAGACTATGGAATCGATACACGAGCTGAGGCTCAAGAGACCATCCTTGCACATCTGGGTGAGGTCAGAAGGAAAGAGTAGTACTAGTGCGTAAGGATATTGAGCGGGGAAGTTGGTCTAGTTGGGAAGTTAGTACTATGAAACAAAGCTAGATCGATGTTTGTAGTTTGAAAATCTAGTATCTATAGTCAAGGCCTCGTGATACAGTATTGTGATGGTTTATGCGGTCTTAGGATACAATGGGAGTGTGCTGTAGTATGTATGCTCCATGGCTGGCAACTAACACCCACCGATTTCCCGGAACGGCCGCTCACGAAGAGGGAGAACGACCGCGAGTTATTTCGCAGAATGTCTTAGCAGGATTCGTCTTCAATTAAATGTGTACCGTCTGCAGTAGTGTATATCGTGTCACCAACTAGATGGCTTTATGCCCCGGATGAAGTGCTAGCAAGAAAGAGTGCGTAGAAGCTAAGTCGCTCAGCCAAGCGTCACCTCATAAGCTGCGGAGCCTTATGACTGTTGCGTTTGCCGAGCATTTAGGAGAAAACCGCAACGAACGGACCACAGGTTGGACGCGAGACCGGGTATAGGAACCGTTCAGTAAGTTACTAGTAAGTTACGGTTACACAACGTCAAGCTTGGCTGGCCAAATTAATTAGCCTGCGCTAACTCTATGGACATCCGTAGTTCGACCAAGCGCGCTGAAGATGTGTGCCACTTCGCACAGCATTAATTAAGCGCCCGGGTGGCGATACTGACCAAGCCTCCACCTTCCATTTTCGTTTGTTCTAGCAACATCTGTAACGTTCCACCACCTTCCACATCCAACCACAACCTGCGATCCCTCACCGAGGATGTATATAAACTCGATGCGCCCTCGACCATTGTTATCTCGCATCAGCCGCCACCGGCTCTCCTGTGATTCGTGTTCTTCACCTACACTCGAATACTTACAATATCATGTTCGCATTCCCGCGCCACCCCTACGCATCTCACTACCAGTCACTCTATAGTCCATACGAGCAGCTGCTACTCGAACAAGAGATGGAGCGACGACGGAGAGCGGAGGTGTACCGGCGCCGACAGCTGGAGATCGAGCAGCTGAACCGAAGACGCCAGTATGAACACGCTCGCCGTCAAGCCGAGCTGCAGCGCCAACGACAGGTGGAGATGGAGATGGAGCGAGAAGCGACATACCAACGCGCTAACGAACGTCGCCACTCGCTGGCTGACCGAGGGGCGGAAGACCTGCTGGGCATGCTGTATGGGTGTCGAGCCTCGGCTGCGCTAACCCGAG
>WSTH01000991.1:0-15695 GCA_019616345.1 Ceratobasidium sp. 395
TAAATTCAGGCCCTGACATTTGGGTGATGTGAGTGGTTTCTGGGATGTGCGGGATGTGCTGATTTCACCACTGGGTACATTTGACAGTGATGTCAAAAAGGGACTCGCCTTGTGTGGTGTTTGAGGATGTCAAGTGATGTGAAGTGCTGTCCAGGCTCCCAAAGCAGAATACAGTTTTGCTGATGAACGAAGCCATCGTAACCCAACTTGACGAGTCCCGACTGAGCGTCAATAAACGGTTTCAACTTGATCCAAGACAGCATAACGGGCAAAGTCCAAAGCCGGTTGTCGTCATGTCTCCAGTCTCGGAAAGCTTCAGGATAACGATATTGCACGAAGTTCAAAACCCAGGAGTCTGTGTCACGGCGAACAAGCATAGCCGGCTGTGGCCACGCTTGTGACAACGAGCCCAAGAGGGATTCTGACTGTGGATACAAACCTGTCAGCAGTCTAGGCAGAGCCGGGGCCATTCACGCATAACTCACTCTACGTGGTTGTTGTTCCAACGCCATCAGTCTGTCCCACAATGTCCGCATTACATTTCCCTCCACCAAGGCGTCCACAGTCTCCATGAGGTCCCTCGCCTCCTGCGGAAACATGCCGCTAACATCTCCTAGAGCGCTCGAGACCGTGTCCTCGGTCGCAAACCTATGCTCCGCTAAGCGCACGCGTTGTTCGAACATCAACGCCGTCGTTTTGTAGAACAGCCTGGAAACTCTCGTGTATGCGGTCACGGAATACATCTTCAACGTAATGTATCTCCGGGCCAGCTCCCAAGAATATTGCACAAAACTGAAACGTGGTATCGGTGTGCTCTTCTAACAGACGCCCGGTGGGCCCGAACGTTGATCGTAAGCTCGCACTATACTCGCGAGTCTGAGCCTCGTTCCAATGATGTGGTCGCACAAAGGCGTTGGGCCTTCCGGGCAGACGTTTATGTTCTATGTACTTGTCACCGCCGTTCTTGAGGTCTTGTTCAATGAGCCTCCAGTTCGGTCCACAATTCAATCCGCCTTGCCAGACTAGACTCTGGTTAGCATCGTGACAAAATACACGTTGTACAACCTACCGTACAAAACAATGAACCAACGAGCCCACATACCTCTCTCCTGCTCCCAATCACTATGCGGCGGTGGGGGGCAAGGTCTCCCATAGCGCGTCCAGTCAGGGAATATGCATGGCATAGCTCGCAGGGCCTCAACTGCAATGGGTAATCCTTTGTCATTGAGACCGTTAGTTTTAGCCTGCAAACGTGCAATCAATGTACAACGCACCACAATGCTGAGCGACCCAAAAGACAAACTGGCCAACAACATAGTCGAAGCCGGAACAGGCTTCGTTGTTCTCATCGGGCAGCGCCGTAATTCTCCAAACAAGGTCAATATTCTGTCGTTGTTTAATCAACGTGGGAGAATGAGACACACCGTGTGGTAACAACGGTATCAGGGCCATCGGCCCACACTCCGCAAGCAAACAAGCAGACATTCCACTGTCTTGCTAGCTCCCAAATAACCGTCTTAATAGCTCGCGCCGCTGCATCATGCTTACTATAAGTTGTATTTAAATCAATAACGGTTGCCGACACTAACTTCTAATATATGTCTTACGGCGTTGTTATACCCTCCCGTAACTCATACGGCGGCAGATTTGCACCGTTGCATAAGTCTTGCAACACCTTATGTGCGTCGAAATCGGGGCAGTTGAACTGACTGTGCAGCACCAACAGAGAAAACCTGGCAGAAAACTTAAGCTAAACTAAGCCAAATTAACCTTAATTTACCCCTTTAGACTCTTAACGACTCCCCCCCCCTTGTTAAGGTTAATTTGGTTAAATTAACCTGGGGGGGTCCTTAATTTAACCAAATTTAACCAAATTTAACGGATTTAAGCCCCAATTTTGACCACCCCAAAACTCACCCATTTGCCTCCCTACGGCCACCAGAGCCCTCTAGCACACTCAAAAACAAGTCTGGAGGGTGTTTTGTAGGTAAAATCTTAAGGTGCTAAATTCATGTAAATTCTGTTAAATTTCATTAAATCCGTTAAACCCGCTTAATTTAGCAAAATTAAGCCCCTAGGGCTTAACCACACTTCCGCTTTTTCCTGACGACTCTTATCTCCTCGCGCGTCTTCGCGCCTGCACGTCGGCGATAACTACTATAAGGCAGAGGCATTCGTACTTGTTTTGACGATCGCAATAATATCGTGGAAGTATTGTGGAAGTACAGTTCACCTCAACAGCAAACTGAGGCGTTTCAGTAGGTCTGAGCTGTGCCCTGTACCGGGGAGTTCCCTCCTCCTTATGACTGCGCAATCCTCATCGTGATAACAACGCCGTGGTTGAATCACATGGCTATTCGGCGCTAGTCAGACTTCTGATCGTCAAATTTCGGAATAAGGCCGCTCGGTTAGCTTGTAGCATGTGGTTCAACGCGCCATAGTTCTTCCGTCGATCAGGTAATGATTTCCCGTTATCAATCGCTAAATGTCCTTCTGTGATTTATGTTTGCTGTTAATTAGTCGCTAATCGTCAATCGTCGTGATGCAACAACCGTCATGAAACGTCAATCGTCAACCGTTAGTCATTTTCTTTTCATCGTTGGTCACGCAAGGTCATTGTTCATTGCTCATCGTTTGCCGTCTATCGTTCGTTAATCGTTTATCCGTCATCATTTATTGTTTCTTGTTCATGATTATGGTGCAGGGTGCATGGTTTATTGTTTATCGTTCGTCGTTTGTCGTTTGTCGTTTGTCGTTTGTCGTTCGTTATTCATCGTTTATCGTCATCTTGTTTTTTTTTTCATTCATCGTACATCATTATATTCTTACTTCTTAAACATTGATAAGATATCGTCAATGATCTTTATGCTAATAACCTCTGCTGAAACTCGGCTGATGACTTGTCTGGGTCTAGTCGTTGGTCGTCAAACATTGGTCGTCGGCGACGGGCCGTTGAACTCTGGTCGTTGTCGACTCGCCGTTGAACCTTGGTCGTTGACAACAGGTCGTTGAACCCCTTTTTCTCTCCCCACCTATTGAAACTATAGATAGGGGTATTAGTTACCATATCTGGACATCGCGCCCCCTTACTTTCCTTTTTTGGTAGCGCAATTGCCTAAAAAGGTTCCCGGACGCGAGAAAATTTCGTTATTTCATTGATCAATACATGTATTCTACAATGATTGGTAATTAATGAGTAGAACAATGCCGTGCGATCCCCATCGTCACTATGTTACCCTCCGTTCCTCAGCCAGAGCCGATGCTCATCGGTTACATGTCACCCCACTGCGATGACGAGCATCGGCGCTGTGTAACGAGGCCGGCTGAACTGACTCCGAGACAGGGCGAGCATTATTCGACCGTTAAAAACGAGCAGTTTGCGCCTCAGCAAGCTGAAGCGTCTGTATTGGACGAAGATAATGTCGAGTCGTTACTCGATAAGCTTACCACGGTTGATTTCAACTTAGTCTCGGATCATATCCTTCGGCGGGTGAACAAGAGTGGACCGGAGAAAGGCGATTCGGCGCTAACACATCTGGCCAAGTTCGTTTTTGAAAAAGCGAAGAATGAGGCAGCATTCAGCGAGATATATGCGCGACTGTGCCGGAAACTGGTAGACCAAATCTCACCGAACATTCAAGACGAAGCAGTTCAAGATAACAGGGGACAACCGATCCCAGGCGGCTTACTCTTTCGCAAACACTTGACGAACCTATGCCAGGAGCACTTCGAACGGGTGCTGCGACACGAAGCAACCGGCACGATAAGCAAACGTCAAGATCTTGGATTAGTACGGTTCATCGGCGAGTTGTTCGTGCATAATCTGTTGACCGAGCGGATTGTGCACGAGTGTATCAAAGGGCTACTCTCAAACATAACCAATCCTACCGAGGGGGACGTCGAGAACCTATGCGAGCTACTTAGGACGGTTGGACCGAGTTTGGATACCCCCAAGGCACGAAGGCATATGGACTTGTATTTCGAGCGGATGAGGGAGATGGCAAATGGCAGCAACGTCGATCTCAGTATACGATTCATGTTACATGTGCGTGTATGCGTGGTATAACTTGCAATGGTGCTATTAACGCCTCTCCTTATAAACTAGGATATGGTCGACCTTCGCCAAGGCTGGAAAACTACCCAGTCTTCGGTCATTACCGCTGCGCGACCGCCGCCTAAGGCCGGCGATCTCTCACAATTTGGCAAAATCTCAAAATCAGCCGGTCTATCGTTCGGCCCAACGAGTGCGTTCAACAAGGACCCGAAGTCGCATGACACGAGTCTGTCCCGAGCCAGCTCGAGCATGAATCCGTTTGCCCTACTCATCGGTGCAGCCGGCGCGGACGGTCCGCCTCAATCCGACCTACGCGGCGGTGTGAGCAGTCACAGGCTGGGTGTTGGTCTTGGGCCAGGTGAATCTCCGGCTGTTGGGAGGAGAGCACGTAAACGGTTGAATCTGTTGCCGGGGACGAAGCCTACAGAGATTGAGAGCGAGAAGTGCGAGGATGGGGGAACATTTAGGGCCACTGCTCTTGCTCTGATGTCTGAGGCTGATGCGCAGAAGAGGGTTAAGGAAGATATCATGGTATTTTTCTTGGATTGAATCGATAATAGATACTAACGAGAATATGTAGGAGTATTTGGGTGTAGAAAACGTCGAGGAAGCGATTATGGCGTTGTGGACACTGCCCGTCGAACGGCGCTATATTTTCGTGGACATGATGGTTGAAGCTGCATTTAGTGGAGGCAACAAGACTGTCATACTCGCCGAGAACTTGTTTACCGCCATCCATAAGGAACAAGTGTGCTCAACCGAAGCATTCGAGCGCGGACTGCTGCCAACTGTGGAGATGGCCGACGATCTGAGCATTGATGTGCCAAAGACCTACGAGTGGCTGGCGCGGTTGATGCTTGCAGCTGGGATTGAGCGGGCTCGGATGGAAGAGCTATCCGGGAAGATAACTATTTACGGGGAGCCGCGGGTACACCCTAGAGATCTACTCATCCAGGAGCTTGATAAAATCTCCGCTTGAAGGGCTGCCAACGTTCTCTTTTACATTAGTGTACCTGCGTAGTCGTGTTAAAGAATCGAACCTACACAATCAGAATAAGTCATTTGAGGACCAAGTAACCTCAATTTATTGCGCGTGTTATTACAAAAGTGAACGGAAGAGTAGTCAAGTAAATCTGATTCTGATCAGCTGGTGTCATTTACATAACCCGGTGCTCGATAGTGGTGAAGTGATTAGGGAGGCAGGAGTAAGCGCCGAGCCATTACATGCTCAACCAATTAGTTCCACTGATGACAAATAGAATAGCCACTCAGGGGAACAAGCGCTCGTGTGCCACTTGCCAACCACCACCAGAGCCTGGGCTGGAATCGATTGCAAAGGGACTGAAACCGACTACTCTAGTTTACCAATTGCTCACGGAAAGACGCTATTTGCTCCCCTCTGCTCGACACATCCAGTCTCAATTAATCGACAAGTCGCAGTCGACTACCCCTGAGTAGTGCTCGCCAAAGACAAACGTCGTGTCAGTTCTATAGACATGAGCGGTACAACCTCGCCACAGCGCCAAGATTCAATCGGATCTGGGACTAGAAACGATTCTACGCTTGCCAAGAGAGGATTCTCGATGGGTAGTTTCCGCACTCCACCGTCCCGACTCGAAGACAACCAGCGCCGACTCAAGGCGAGCGCGGCTGGTGCACGCAGCGTTGATACCTCCTTCCTGCCTGGTACGACTGGTGGCCTGATGTCGACGACGCGTAGCGGGGCTCAGGGCGGTGCTAATGAAGTTGGTAGACTGAGGGAAGGGAAGCGCACGAGCAGTCAACGTGGGAATAATCACAGAGACAGTATGCGTGTGGGCGAACACCAACCGCCTGCGAACCGGACGACTTCTTCTCTCGAGCCGGTTGTACCTCTGGATCAGGGCAGTGGCCGTGGAATATCTGGAAACCCTCGGCCTATATCGCGGCATATCGGAGCTTATGCTCTCAGAGCACGCACGGTCGAGCAGTTACTCAACAGACTCACGGCGGACGGATTTGACTTAGTCTCGGATAGGATTGTCGACCTGACGAACAAGATTGGTGGGCAGGAGAAGAACGGATTGATGTTGATGCAGGTAACCAAGCTTATATTCGAAAAGGCCAAGGATGAGGCGGCGCTTAGCGAGATGTACGCGCGGTTGTGTCGAAAGATGATGGAGCGCGTGTCGCCCAACGTTCAGGACCAGGCGATCCGGAACGCCGAAGGCCAGCCGATCACGGGTGGTCTACTCTTCCGCAAGTACCTGCTTAACCGGTGCCAGGAGGAGTTTGAACGTGGATGGTCTGCTAAGGAAGCCGGTGCGGCGCTTGCGGCTAGCGAAGCTGGAAACGACGAGGCTACCAAGATCACCAGCCAGGTCGAAGATGAAGTCGTGCTATGCTCCGACAGTTCTTGTGTCGTGGCCACGGCCAGGCGTCAAGGTCTCGGTGTCGTCCGGTTCATTGGCGAGTTGTTCAAGCTGCAGATGCTTACGGAGCGTATCATGCACCAGTGTGTCAAGATGCTGCTGTCCAACGTGGTCAATCCGGAAGGAGAGAAGATCGAGAGCTTGTGCGAGTTACTCAAGGTTGTAGGTCGGAGTCTGGACACTGTCAAGGCGCGCACACATATGGACATCTACTTTGAGCGGATACGGGAGATGTCGAGGGGAAACCATATCAGCTCACGTATGAAACTTATGTTGGAGGTACGTATTTTATATCCCTTCAATAAATTCTCGGCCTGCTAAATTGATTTTGTTGTCAGGACATCATCGACCTTCGTCAACGACACTGGGAAGCAGATCCAGCCGTCCGACCTGGGCCTTCAACAATCACCAATGTATGCGAGCATCCCAAGCATAGCACGGCCGACTCTTCCAACATAATTCGGAGTACTGGCAAATTACGGGGTGGCATATATCATACCCAACAGGGTAGTGGTTGGGACGTTGCTGGAGGCGTGAGCGCCGCTGCTGGCCAATCACCGGCCGAAGCCGGCGATCTCTCCCAATTCGACAAGATTTCGAATTCGGCTGGTCTGTCGTTGGGACTGACGAACGTGTTCAACAATAAGAATTCAGAGTCGAGCGACGTGTTGGAGAAAGCAAGCGCCGGGTTCTTCGCGACCCCTATGTGCGCTCTAGTTACTTTTGTATGCACTTTTCTCATTGTCTCGGTTATGTATTTAAGTTGGTAGTTTACACGAATATACATCGCCTCTACCGTGTCTTTCATCACGACGCGAGTCTATCTCCGGCCAGTTCAAGTATGAAAGTGTTTACCAAGCTTGGTGTAGTTGGCTCAGACACGCCCGTGGAACGCCGCCGGAATAGAGGGGCTCAGATGGACAAGCTGGTTGATAAAGAATCCTAAGCATAACCCAAGGATCTGCTTGCGCAAGGAGTCGGCAATTGCCGGCGGGGCGAAGGTTGCCTACTGAATACAGCTAGATTAGTTTCCATTTTTGCATGCTTCCATCAGGATATTATGTAATAAGATAAACGCTGAGCTTCTGTTGATCGACCACTTATGGTCAGCGATTCATGCCGCAAGTCACCACGACCACAGCCGCTGTGTTTCATCTCGCTCGCACATCCACGTTCTGTGTCTGGCGTATTCCACTTATGGGTACATCCTAGCTACCTATTCATATCGTTTCCGTATTCCTGCTTGAGTATCTGGCTCCCGCCTCATTTGCTACTACTTCCCTGCAACTGTTCGACATAGCGCAAAGCACTCTGGATATTACGTCTATCGTACATCATCTTCTTCGATTTGACGTCCAACCCTCGTACCAAATAACTTCGTAGCTGCCACAACACCATCCACGACAAACCAACCGGTATTGCTGTAATATAATAAAGCTCGTAAGTACCTTGAAAGATAATTGTATCATGTTCCCATGGCTGAGATTTCTCTAGATGAGTAACTCTACGAGACGCGTCACTCGAGCTAAGTCGTCGAAACCATCTGTGCCACTCGTAAACTCGGCACGGTCGGAGGAGTCTCCACCGCCGACCACTGAACCCAATTCGTCATGTGCACAGCCTCCCGCTAACAAAAAACCCGCCGGAAATCGCACCCGTCCCTCGAAACCTCCTAGGCTCTATGTAGGACAAGATTCTGTAAAACCAGTCACTATCGGCTGCCGCTCCGCGACAGTGAGGGATCGTCCCAGTGAGTTCAGCTGGTGCCTCTCGTGGACTGCTTTCTAAAATAGGCTATAATTACAGCCAGTATGATTAGCTTCGGCTCGATTATAAATGATCTACCCGAGATACCGCCCCCTAGAGCAAAAACACCTCCCCCGTCCTCTTCTACTGCCACTCTCAAGCCGAAAAGGACGCTGAATCTTCACGCACTTTTTCAAGGTGGAGGCGGCGTTCCGATTATCCAGTCGACCGCAGCTCCACAGAGCCTGGGACATGCTCAATCTCCTTCCTCCCCCACTAGGCGCAACGCGCCACGTAGTCCAGGATATGCTAGAGGTGATGCTATGTCGTCCCCAAGGAGTCCCCAAATCCCACACCCACCACTTGCGGGCGTAGCTCCTCCCTTGCCATATCCTTCACATCCCCCACATCCCCCATACCCCCCGCATCCTCTACAATACCATCCGCAACATCCACCCCATATGCAGCCCCCGTGGGGCCAACCGGGATACTATGTACGAGCTATTTTTGATTGTGTTAGTCTTTACTTACGTATAGTTCTGCAGTACCCGCCACAAGGCTACATCCCCAACATACATCCTCATGGGCAGCATCATCCTCACCCCTTACACCCACACCCGCATCCATATCCCAGTATGCCCCCGCACGTGCACAACCCTCCAATGCAACCGTCCCTCCATTTTCCTTCTAATCAGCCCCAGTCGCCTTCTACCTCGTGTCCCTCTACGTCTTCGCCCGCGTCAATCTCTATGGATCTGCGAACCCCGTCTACCACAAGTACCTCGTCATCTGCCACAGACGATCAACTTAACACTACTCTTGCCGCGATGTACGCGCTTGGCGGGGAGAAAGAGAATGCACGAAGGGCGAAGGAGGAGAAAGATCTGGAAAAGAAAGCTAGACAGGAGTGCGAGAAATGGGAGGACAAGGAACGGCGGGGGCGGGAGGCTAAAGAGAAAGGTGTCAAGGAGGATACGGAGCGTCGAGAACGAGGGGAGGAAAGGATCAAGCAACGGGGTAATCTTTTACAACTTGGCGAGCTCTCGAAATCCGCCGGTTTATTGTTTGGCTTAACACGCGCGCTCGACCAGGAAGCTTCAAAGCCGCGTTACACAACCCGGCCTCGGGCCAATTCGAGCATAGCTATGTTCGCAGTACCTAATACGACTAGGGCGCCGTCTCGAGTTGACGGGTGCGGAGGTGCGAGTAATCGCAAGGGTGTAGATCCTGGACCGGATGGGTCACCACCTCTCGAAAGTGGAAGCACGCGCGAGCAGCTGAACCTATCACCGAGGGTAAAGCCTATGGAAACAGAGGCGAAGAAGGACAAGGATGGAGGCGTATCTGGGTCGACCGCAACCCCAGTTTTGATGTCCGATGCAAAAGCGAGGGAAAAAGTCAAAAAAGTTGTAAAGGTGCGCACTTTAATGCGGGCGATTCTGGTATGGGAGACTAATAGATATATCCAGGCTTACCTTAGTACGGAGAATCTTGAAGAAACTATCGTCACACTCGAAACGCTGCCTATCGAGTACCGCTATATTTTTGTGGACGCAATGGCCGTAGCGGCCCTTAACGGAGACGACAAACTGGTCACACTGATCGAGAAGCTGTTCGCTACCGCTCGTGAGCGATGCGTGTGCTCGGCCGAGGCTTTCGAACGCGGGCTGTTCCCCGTAGTCGAGATGGCCAATGATATCAGCACCGGTGTACCGAAAGCCTACGAGTGGCTCGCACGGCTGATGCGTGCGGCTGGAGTTAAGCGGATCCAGGTGAAGAAGATGGCGGCAAAGATCGTTGTGCGCGGGGAAGTGTGGATACAACCCAAGGACCTTCTCATGCAGGAGTTCGATAAGGCAGTGCTTGAGGGAAAGGAGCGGGAGGAAAGGGAGCGCCGGGAGAAAGAGGAGAAAGAGGAAGTCGAGAGGGAAGCGCGCGAGCGAGCTGAGCGCGAGGCAAGGGAAAAGGAGGAACTAGAACGTCTTGCACGAGAAGAAAAGGAGCGTATTGCGAAGGAGCAGGTCGGAGCAAGGACAAGGGTTGAAGAGGAGGCAAGGTCTAAAGTGGAGACAGAGGTGACGGATGAAGCAGTCGCAGCTGAAAACAACACTCAAGATCACGAACCTCTATCCTTTGGTCACCAACCTCGCAAGGGCCCTACCTACCCCGAGTCATCTACATCCGACGAGAGCTGGGAGCGTAACAACCTGGCACAACATGATCCACCTGAATGGGCTGAAGATGGTGAGAGCATGGATTCGCTTTCTGGATTGCGGTATCTAACGATCCTACGGCGCGAATAGCAGAAGAGCGCATCCAGGTACATCCCTTCCTTACCTCTGAATTATTTTTACGTATATTGATATTATTTCAGGCATGCTTGAGCACTAAAGATATTGGACAAGCGGTCAACATATTCCAGAAGACGCCTGAGTGCGATCGCGCCACGTTTGTAGGAAAGTGCATTGCTGCAGCCTTCGATGGTGGAAACGAATCAGTCTTGGCGATCCAGCAGTTATTTAACGCCGCATATAATGGGCGTATATGCGCGGCGAAATCGTTCGAACAAGGGTTCCTTGCTGCAGTAGACTCAGCAGACGAAACGAGCATGGACGTGCCCAGGACCTATGAGTGGCTCGCAAGGCTAATGCATGGGGCCGGATTGACGAAGGCGAGGGTGGAGAGGATGGCCGAGAGGATTGTGGTGGTTGGAGAACCGAGACTGGAGCCAAAATATCTACTTGTATACGAGTTTGAGAAACTGGTTATCTGAGTGTTTTTTTCCTGTACATTAATCACAAAGCGCGTGCTTTTCCGTTCACACTTATAATTACGTCATTCTAATCCTGTCGTTGTATCATTGTGTTCCCGATTAAACTTAACGCATTAATTATTATTTTGTGTGTTTTCTTGAGAGTAAAGACATGGTTGAGTAGTGTTAATAAGGTCCGTAAACACTCTGTAAATGCGTCCGCTCGCCTCTGTGACCCCTGATCACAAACAACTAAATAACCATAAACAAAAATGCCCCGCAAAGCAAAGCCAATCATGACGCATATATTGTGTGAAAATACTGTACAAGTCACGCAAGATCCCGTTGATTGTGTCTGGAATCTATTCAGATTGGCATACGACTGAAAAACTTGAAACTAGATTTAGTTAAAGTCGCAGAGTCCACAAAGTTCATAGACTGTTTGTTGCCAACGTTTTGTCGTAAATTGATCCACACTATCAGGGTATGTTCTAAAGCTACATATACTAGACACACACAACCGACAAGGTATACTGTCTGGTTTCGCGCTCATACCATCGCAAAAATAGGCTTGAGGCGCTTACTGACAACCAGAACCAAATAGCTCCTGCGTGACCCCAGCTTCATCTGTTGTGCGCATAATCGTACTATAACATCACAACAATTCTCCGAGTCTAGGCTTCTGAGCCAATGTCGCCTATATGATCATGTGGGGGTCATAAGCGGTTGGACTAGGTGCTATGAGGAACAGCATGGAATCCACTTGCTTTGCCCCGGCGCGTCTATACCCCCGTGGGCGGATTGTAAGTTTGAGCTCCATAGTGCGTTCAAGTCCGACTGAATCGCTTGAATTAATCCCTCGTTTTGGCTAGCAAGTGCGACGGCTTGAAGTCAACGGTGCAATATGAGTTAGGGAGTCGAGGCGGCGTATATGATATTGGTAGGCCACTCAACATGATATAGGCCAAGTTGTCTAAGACGCATCTGTTGTAGAGCCCGGGCCGGCTCTTCTAGCTTAATCCCTAAGCCCCTATTTCGGGTGCGTTCGCGCCTCTGGTACAGTCAAGTCGGGTCTACTTTCCTCTCACCGCGCGCTTTGCTCGGGAGCAATTTTGCCGGGGTCAGCAAGAGTGGTCGAAGCGGGGGCTTACGCCTGTTGCCTAAAGCATATATACTAGGGACAAACTTGATCATCGGTTAACCAGTGGCCCGGTAGCATGCATGTATTGTGGGGAAGTAAAGCCGCCATATGCTTACTAAACAAAACACTAGATTGTGAGCTAAGATAAAGCTTCGCCCACAGCTTATGACATTCACGCGACGTTTAAGGCTTGGTTGGGATGACCAAGAAAGGAAAACCGAGTGTAGGCAGGTGCAAGCGACAGTACGGATCCCTTTTGTTATCTAGCAAGAGAGTGGGATAAGCCTTCTATTAGAATGTTGATCGAATGACACAAGAGGGGGGACGCGGGATGTGGGGAAAGAACTCTAATTGTGGAGTGGGAAATAGACATGAGAAGAAGGCGATGGAAATGCGGGGAAGGAAGGTAGAGATGCGGGGAAGGAAGGTAGAGATGCGGGGAAGAAAGATAGAGATGCGGGGAAATAGTCTTCACTTCCTATTTTAGTTAATCGAGCGGCCAGCAGTCGTGTATTCTGCCATGGTCGTCTCACGTCAAAGTGTACCCTGTAGGATAGACATTAGCTATCTACGAGCCAGCGGCAAACAGAAAGCAGACCTAGTGGTGGTACCCAAGTCCACTACTCCGCTCAGCAAATAGATGTCATATCTTCAAACATAAACAAGCCCTGCAGACATGCTTTGCATAAGTTTTATAAAAGGCGCATATCGCGAACTAGACTCATTATTAGACATTAAGTCCCTCCTTCTGAGCTACATCAGCATTATGGCCATTGTCACCCACACTATTGTTGCTTCGTGCCCTATTCCTGGTGGTTCGAGTGCCGTTTCCAGACAGGAAGGCGTGGCGACCGAGTACAGGACGCAGGCGAGCGCTGTCAAGCCTAACCAGACCAGGTGGGTACATTTCTCTCATCGTCAGATTACACGGTGAGAAAAGGTTATACTAACCTCTGTTTGTTTTGTAACCCGATAGGGCTTTTAAGGTGTGGTCGCCGAGTGTTGTACAGGCTAGCCAACCACCAGTGCCGGAGAATCACATTGAACGTGAGCAAGATTCGGTAATGGTAGAGTCTTGCTTAGGCTGAGAATGTATCATAGATTGGGTGCTCCCAGAACACCTCTCATCACCATTCCTTCCCTCGTCTGCTTTCATAGTTGTTCTATTTTCTGGGACCTTACAGTAGCATAGAACAGCGCTGGGCAGTCGAATCAAGCCAGATATGGTGATGTCAGTAGGCGAATGATATAAATGTACCAAGACAACTTAGGGTATATGCGTACCTTGCGGCCCGTAAGGTTTGCGTTGCTATCAGACCGACACAATGAAAACTAGAGACGGAAGACTGATCGAGAGCTTATAAGGTACTGATAAGGACAAATTAGCGCCGAGCGCTCGCTCGGGAGAGCGGCAACCTCCGTACGATCACCACCATGCCAGATTGCTCGTGTGCAGAAAGAGAGATAGATCAATTCACTCTTCTTCAAGGTAAGGCACACGCCACCATCCACCGGGGTCCAAGCACGTAATTCGACCACGCCGGGTGCACGATTCAACCACAAACAAGGATGACTGAGGCAGCAAAACACAACTGGCTACCGACACTTGCTAGGGTGGACATCATACTGGTTCATGGGCACGGACTAAAACCAGTTGGACTGGGCCCAAAAACCTATCTATGCCAAAAGAGGGCTTCAACGGGCGGTTTCCGGGCTTTATTGTCTGAAGGTCCAAACAGCCAATTCTGGTTAAAGGCAATCACAGTGGCTAATCCACATGGGGACACGTCCCCTGATTACCAGGTACGATGGACCGAGGTTTGGGCTGGTTTGAGCCACCGACTGCCGGCACAACCGATAAAGTTAGTGGAGCGGAGCGAGCGCGGAAACAATCCTGGCCCCGGGAGGATTGCCCCTACTCATAACCTCCTGCTTCCGACATCCACCAGCTATAAACTTATTGCTTTCTGCTGAACACTCGCAAACCACATGATGGCGTCTCTTGAGCCCGTCGCGCTCCTAGAGCAGGGCGAGAACCGTCGGGTTGCCGGGAGTATTCGACTTGCGTTGCGACAGGTCGAAACCCGCGCGCTGGTAGACCGCAAAGTCAAGTCGCTACTCAACACACTCACGGCGGACAGTTTTGATTCGGTATCAGACCAGCTTATCGAGTGGGCGAACAAGAGCGAGCAAGAAAAGGACGGTTCGACGTTGATGCAAGTCATCGGGCTTATTTCCGAGAAGGCCAAGGACGAGGCGGCGCTTAGCGAGATGTACGCGCGGTTGTGCCGGAAGATGATGGAGCGCGTGTCGCCCAACGTTCGGGACGGGGCGATCCGGAATGCCGAGGGTCAGCCGATCACGGGTGGTCTACTCTTCCGCAGATACCTGTTGCAGCGATGCCAAGAGGACTTTGAGCGCGGATGGTCTACCGGGGAAGCCACCATGGCGCGCGCGGCGAGCAAACCCGAAGACGATATGGCCGCCGGCCGGACAAACGGCGAGGCCATCTTGCATTCCGACGAGCACTACGCTACTACTAAGGCCAGGCGCCAAGGTCTCGGTCTTGTCAGGTTCATCGGCGAGTTGTTCAAGCTGCAGATGCTTACGGAGCGTATCATGCACGAGTGTATCAAGAAGCTGCTGTCCAACGTGGTCGATCCGAAAGAAGAGGAGATCGAGAGCTTGTGCGAGTTGTTCCGGATTATCGGTCAGAGCCTGGACACCCCCAAGGCGCGCACACATATGGATATCTACTTTGAACGAATGCAGGAGATGGCGAGAGGAAGTCATATCAGTTTGCATATGCAGTTTATGTTACAGGTGTGCATTTTGTGTCCTGAAATCACATAAGTCCTGTTAACGAGAGCTTATAACCAGGATGTCATTGAGCTTCGCCAGCGCCGCTGGCGAGCACGTTCAGCCACCTCACCCGACACCATTCATATTGATGAATCGGGTCCTAGCGAGCGCCTTGACGAAGGCCGTGGTCAAAAAGGCGGCGGATGGAGTGTTATCCGAGGCGCGAGCGCTGTCCGACCACTAGCCAAAGCTGGGAACCTCTCTCAATTCGGCAAGATTTCGAAATTGGCCAGTCTTTCATTTGGCCCAAACGGCGTATTCAACAAGAAGGATTCAAAGTCACGCGACCCGAGTTCACATCATATTAGCGCAAGCATGAACAAGTTTGCCGTACTTGGTGCGGCTGGTACGGACGGTCCGTTTCAGCCCAACGCGCGTGGGGGTACAGCCAATCACGAACTGAGCGACGATCCTGGACTCGGTGGATCCCCAGCTGTTGGGAGCGTGGATGAACGGCTAGATTTACTACCAAGGACGAAAGCTGACACGGGGAACGAAGCGGTAAAGAGCGATGATGAGGGAATGATTGAACCAGCTGTCCCGGCTTCGATATTCGGCGAAGATGCGCAGAAACGGGTCAAGGCGGATGTCGAGGTGCGCCTTTTGATATAGATACTGTCCTGGTATTAGAGACTAACGGATATATTCTACGTAGAAATACCTAGTTACGGAAGATCTTGAAGAAGCTATCGCTGCGCTTCAAAGCTTGCCAATCGAAAGTCATCATCT
>WSTH01000992.1:0-15694 GCA_019616345.1 Ceratobasidium sp. 395
ATGGCTCGGCCATGTCAAGATTTCAGGGTGAGGTTTCTCAATGTGGAATCACCGTGTTGCGAAGCAGAAACCTGGGAACCATATAGCCTCTTCAATCAGTATTGGTGTACCCATGGGTGGCGTACACAGGACGTAAGGTTTGGCGGACACAAAAATAAGGTATCTAGAGGCGCCACAGAGGGTGGTGGAGCAGACAAAAAGACAAGTCGTGTGATTGGGGATAGTTGTGATTGTATATTTGGTTGGCACGTGCTGTTGAGACGCGTGCGCAGTGGAGGGTGAGAAGTTCCCCTCCACCACCATAGCGCCCGTTTGCGAGCCACTTTGTCGCTTCTCCGACAGGTAAAGATGCGCAGTGAAGCTAGTGTATGTCTGGCTTACATTGCCTAGGCTCTACTTTGTGTTCGCATGTGAGATAAAGTCCTAAGTAACCAAATGCCGGCGCAATGAAGCGATCTAAACGCAAAGTGCGTCACTGTTCTAAAATCGTTCCGGTAACAATTACGTTCACCTTTGCCATGGCCGAACCTGCTCCAGCCCTCCCCTTCGGGGTGTTTCACTACCATGAGTGAAAGCCAAGTCTTGTCGGCGCCATGTCAGGCATGTTGTGTAGATCACCTAAACAGAGCAGAGCAGCGGTGACGAAAAGCGAAGTTCAAATAATGACAAAATCACGATAAAATTTGCTAGAAACACGGGAGCTACATGCGTCAGAGAACATTGGCAGGTCCGATTCAGTTCAGCCGTCATCGAGTCTATATATGCGCAAGCTAGAGTCAGTGCCATAGCAAATCCGAGCCGCCGAACCACGTACCGTTTAAGCAGTGCCAGAGTAGGTCGATCCGATGTCGCCGAACTTGATGTTCGAGTACGTCACCGACGAGTTTGCGTTCTGGCTCTCGACGTCAGCGGGAACACCAGAGCTCGTCGCGCAGCTGCCGCGAGCGACGCCGGGCTGGGTCGCCGGCAGGTTCGTCGGGTAGTTCGAGTCGAGCCAGAGCATGTTCGCCGCGTGGTCGTCCCAGATCGACATGACCAACACCATGCCGGTCGACATCGCCTTGCCCATCTTGCTGAACCCGCCCTTCTGCGAGAACGTGTTCGTGTCCTTGAACGCTGTCTTCTGCGCCGAGCAGAACGCGTCGGTCACCGAGTCGTAGGCCGACATTCCGGAGACCGCCGTCTTCGAGTTCTGGATCACCTTGCCGTTCTGCACGTACAGACGACGGATCTCCTTGAGGTTGCCGGTAGCGGAGCCGTTATCGGTGATGAACTGGGTGACGATCGTCATCTTCTTGGAGGTGTCGACGGTCATGCCTTTGCCGTAGAAGTTCTTGACGCCCATGCGGTAGGAGTTGAAGTCGCAGCCAGCCTGGTCGCACGTGCTCGTGCAGGTCGTGCCGGAGCAGCGGGACTGGCCGGTCGAGGTGCAAGGGTGGGGGGTGTAAGCGGTCGACACGGAGTTAGCCTCCCAGATGTCCATCTCGTCGCAGCAGGTGCCGTAGCGACCGGTGCCGGAGTTGGCGTCATTTGACGAGCCGTTCCAGTCGAGCACGTTGGCCTGCGAGAGGGTGACGTGTGAGTAACGAACTACAAACAAGGCTAGACAGCGACGCGGCTCACCTCGCCGTTGATGAACTTCAGGTCGCGAGGGCACTGCGCGTCGCAGTAGCCAGTTCCGTACTTCGCACCGGCCTTGTTGTTCGGGTACTTCGCCATACCGCCGTCGGCGTCCATCGCCGAGAAGTACACCGCGCCGTTCAGTCCGCACGGCAAGTTCGAGACGTCGACGTCGAACGTGAACTCCTGGTTCAGCGGCTTGAACATCTCGTACTTCGTGTCGCTGTTCAACAGGTACACGCGGGATCCGATGTTCTTGCCGTTCGAGTTGTTCGTCACGAACTTCATCGTCATCGAGTTGCCGCTCGCGCTGATACCGTAGGTGCCGGTGTAGTCGGCGCCATCGACGGCGCATCCCTGGGCGCACTTGACTGGGTCAGAGCACAGCGACGAGTCCCAAGCCTGGCCGTTGTAGCAGTTGGTGTAGCCGGTGGTCGTGTGCACCCAGCGCCAGTTGGCGTCGAGCACGATCTTGCCGCCGGACTGGGTCTGGCACCCACCAGACTTTGTGCACTTTTGCCAGGTCATGGTGGGGTGAACCTCGGCGGTGTTGGTGCCGACCTGCTGGCCGCGGACGACGGAGAGGAGACCGAGAGAGAAGAGGAGAACAGTGGAGGCCATGTCGAGTAGTGAGAAGGAGTACGAGTCGCAGACCGATGAGTTTTGACTGCACTCAAGGTAGAGTTTATATAGCACGCCAAGCGGACAATACCCGGCGACAGACGAGTAGTTATACAATAGAGTCCGCTCCACCGCAGTTCGTGTGTCCAAGTCAAAGCCTGCGTCAAGTGTTTGCTCGACGCCTCGGACAAACACCATTCAATATCATTTTTTGGCCGGACCATAGACAGGACGCGTAGCCTAAGCAGAGCGAGGCCGAGATAAAGCCGCAAACGCTAGTTTAAAGTAGACCGGAGTATCCCAGGTTCGCAAGGTTGTCACAGGAATGCATGAGTGAGTGTACGCGGGCAAGTTCTCGTGGTTCTCTTGGGTCAGGTGGGCGAGTTGGGTGGAGAAACTGATGTGGAGAAGCTGATTTATGCCAAGCCGGTATACTTCTCAATTTCAATCCCATTTCGGCAAGCCATTTGCTTTGAAGGCCTGCGGGCGCGTGTAAGGAGGAAGGCGAACCAATTGGAGGTGGACAACCAGTTATCCGCACGTGACCTCGCTCAAAACCTGCAATTGGACACTGGTGCTGCTCAGCTCCAGTCCTCTAGCCGCCGGGCGCTCACTCGCGCTGCTCCGTCCTCGACCCTTCTTGCGCTCTTCTACTAGGATATAGTTTTCAACTTCTCACTGCTCCAACTCATACTTCTACACGGCATCCAAACGCCTCCACATCACATCAAGTACTATACTCTGCTGCGGACTACGATAGGACCTCGTTTGGGAGTACTTTGTTCATTCATGCTATGTCTTACCTGTACCTTACTTGATCAATATTCTGGTAATATCATCCTACTTCAACTGCCAAGTCTCTCGGACACAATTGTCAAACTCCGTTGTTAGTCGAAGCACTCGCTTGGCACCAAGCTTTGCCAGCGAGACCGAAATAGAGCCGTAAAGCTTGGAGTATTAATCCGCAGTGACCTTCGAATCTCAAAGCGCTGACAGCCAAGAGCCGAGGACAGCATGTGAAGACATCTTTTGAAGATTCTTCCTGGTCATGTGAACCGATGTATGGAAAAACTGGTTAAACGTGAGGCGAGCTGTTATGTTAATACCCTACGGGCCACCATCCAGTTATGGGCACTCACGTTCAACCCATTAAGCAAGCCGGCCGATGTGTAAGATGTCTACTGCAGGTGACCGTCCTCTCGCTTGCTCTTTTACCTCCTCGTGCCTCGATGCTTGCTCCGCTGGAGACCCGGTAACAGATATTTTCCATCTCAATTGATTTCCCCAGATATTTTGCTGAACCAGGGAGCACGTCTGCCGGTCGTATACTTGTGCTCTACTGCTCGTCTACTAGGCCCAACGCGCTACTCGAATCTTACTTTCAGCCGCAGTTTGATTATGATAGAGGCACCGCGCTGGCCACCTGGGACTATGCAGTTCAATTGGTCCCTTTAGCCGCCAAGCGTTTGCTACAGCCGGCGGCTGTTCTGACAGGATCTGATCGGCAACCCCCACCATACCCCGCCTTTCCAGCTCATTCCCCGCACAACACATGACTAACTTAACTATCCTGAGCTTATTCACCGTCAAAGACAAAGTCGCGCTTGTCACTGGCGGCGGAACCGGAATTGGTTTTATGATTGCCGACGCACTCGTGCAGAATGGTGCAAAGGTGTATATCGCCTCGAGGAAGGAAAAGCAGTTGCAGCAAGTGATTTTTATGTTGTTTGTTTGGTTTTTGGTGCACTGATGAGCACTGTCTAGGTCCGGGAGCTGTTGAATCGACGAGGGCCTGGAAGGTGTGAATATATCGTTGCGGACCTAGGCGTGAGTCGTTTTTAATTTGGTTAACTACATGTGTTATTTAGAACTAATGTAGAAGCACGGGATATGTTTTGACAGTCCAAGGCCGGATGTGACGCGCTATGCGATTCATTCAAACAACGCGAGTCCAAGTTACATATCTTGATGAATAACAGTGGGGTTACCTGGGCCGCACCGATGGATCAATTTCCGTAAGTGACTAGTTGCCGAAATATGGACCAAGATCCTCACAATGTATAAATGACAGAGAAAAGCAAGGCTGGGATCGAGTAATGGCGTTAAACGTCAAGAGTGTGTTTTACAGTAGGTGTTTCCTTGACTTTTCATACGCATTCAATTTTTTTTGATCGGACCAATGAGCCAGTGACGACCAACCTGGCCGAATTACTCGCCAAGGACGCAACAGCTCCCGATCCAGGGCGGGTGGTAAATATATCAAGCGTTGGGAGTCTATCCGCGCATGCCGAGACTGTGTGGAGCTGTAAGTTTCCCATTTTGATATTCAGAAGGTCAAACTCATTATGGGCGAATCGTAGATTCCGCTAGCAAGGCGGCCGTGAACCATTTAACGAGTACGATGGCCGTGTCGTTGGCACCCAAGTTCATCGCGTATGTCCCTTTAATTGCTCCTTCACAACAAGGTACTAACTAATCATTGATTAGCGTTAACGCAATTTTGCCTGGCTTCTATCCTTCCAGAGCAACTGCCTACGTGTACGATAAGCACGCTGCCGAGTTGAACAAATCGCATCCTATGGGTCAGTTTAGATCATCAAACGGCTTGTTTCAGTATTGGTTGATGGGTGCCTTAGGCCGCGTAGGATCCCCTCGCGACATGGCTGGTTTGTTCTTGTTCTTTGTGTCCCCTGCTGGTGCACATGTAACTGGCGCCTAGGTCGAAACGGACGGTGGGACTAGAATAAGTGGAATCAAACTGAAGCTATAAGAATTAAGGAACACGTCCATGGAATTTTTTTGCCAAGGAGTATCTAGGCCCCTTCGCGTCGCTTTGTCAACATATCACATTAGAATAGCAATCGTGTATAAAAATTGAGAGGCTTAGGTTGGGCTTAGGCAACCAAGCGCCGACACAAAGGCGCACGTGGAGTGCCTCTTATAGCGACTTGAAACATCGGAAAGGGAATCGGGCCGGAATTGGACTCTATCGCTACTCTATCTACCACCACGATCGTTGATCCACGCTCCTTCTACTCTACGTACGCCATGACCGTGCACGCTGCCTACCAAGCCCTTCCCCCTGCTGCTCCCAAGGCCTCTGTCGCGAGTGCTCTCGATGCGATCACCAACGCCCCGCTCGGTGCCCTCGGCAACGAGGACCGAGCAGCACTAATCCAGCTACTGGTCGATGATATCGTTGCCGCACGCGCGGGCCAGCCCAGTCGCTTGTCATCAAAAGGTAAAGTTTTTATGGTTTTGCTAGCAAGTCGGCTGACGCTTTTGTAGATGTCGCGCAAGCCCTGGGTGCTATCAAGTCGATTGGCCGCGTCGAGGCTGGTTCTCGCGTGATCGCCACTGAGCAAGTACGTCAAAGCCCCTTTGCTCTCCGTCACCAGCTAACGATTAGTTTGACCAGAACCTTCGCCATTTCCTCGCCTTTGCGTCCGACTTGTCCAACGCTGATGCATCGAAACAGGCCATGCGGTGTATTGCCAACGCCATCCTGCTCGTACCCTCTGGTAGGGATACCCTCGTCGACATCGAGGGTGACGAATTTTGCACACGACTTTACATTGTACGTCATTCATCTGTGCGCGTTGCTGAAATTAATGTGCTCGATGCAGAACGAAACCTCCCCCGAGTACCTCTTCCTCGCCTCACGTCTCCTGTTCTTCATGGCCCATACCGACGGCGATTTTGTCTCTCGCGTTGTCAAACAACACAGGCTCCCCACCCTACTTGCTCAAGTGAGTTCTACGCTCTACATGCTTTGTCTCTGCTCAAACACAGTTCCTCTTCTAGCGCCTCGAAACCCTTGCGGCGGCCGTCCAAAATGACGCTCCAATGGCAAAGGATGCATTGACCGATATGCTCAAGCTTCATTTCACTGTCGTTTCAAAGTACTCTCGACTCGAAGGAAACGGTTCTAATTCGGTGTTAGGAGAGTACTGGGATGAAGTGTTTGAACCGTGCGTACCTCGTTCACTTTCTACCTTTGTAGCTTGATCGACTCTAACCTTTTTCGATCGGCAGAACTGCCGCACCGCTGATTAGACTTTTTCATACCTTGCCGTCAATACCGTCGGCACCTCTCGCGCCTCCGCTCACTCACGCGATTCACGCCTTGTTAAACGTCCCAGTCGCACCGTATGCGCATCTCCTGTTCCCCGAACCTAGGTCGGGATCTCCCGCAGGTCAGCCATCGGCGTCTTCTCCGAGGTCGAGTCGTTCTAGTTCGGGTGGTGCGACCCAATCGCCTCGGCCGAGTTTCAGCGGAGAAAAGGCCAACCTCGCTGGGTCTGCTGTCGAGACAGGCGCTAGTGGGAACGGAAGTGGCGGCGGAAGTCCGTTGTCTCGTGCGCTCAATTTGCTGAATCGGAAGAGTTCACCTCCGCGGTCCAAGCCTTCTTCGCCTTCGCCCACGCCGACCGGTCTACCTCCAGGCGACTCGGCACTCCACGCGCTCCAGCTTCTCCAATCCACTCTCGCGCTGTACCTCCCGGGCAACTCGGACCCAGACGATTCCTCGGTCCGCAACGCAGCCCGCGCCAAGGGCGTAGTCCTAGACGAACTCGTTCCGCCCGTCGCAGCGTTCATCACTCGGCTCGTGGCCGGAGACGCTGGAGCCCGAACTAGGATCGCGGCAGCAGTCGTCCCTGCAGATCTGTGCGTTTAACCTTTTTTTTCTGCTTGCTTGTTCGATTTCTCAGGGGCTGATGGGGATGTGAAACCTGGGTTTTGTTTGCAGGGACCGATCGTCTCCGTTGGAAAAGCGCGATGATTTTTTAGGCCGGTGTTTGAGGTTGATGACGTCGGTGTATTATCCGGTGCTTAAGGATGCGGTTGGGGAGATGTTATTTACTGTTTGTGGGTCGGATGGTGAGTGGTTTTTCCTTTTTTTGGTTTGGGAGTTTTGGGAGTTTTGGTTGTTGATGCGATGTTGGTTGTAGGTCAAGCGCTTTCGGCTGCGATTGGGTATGGGAATGCGGCTGGGTTCTTGTATAATAAGGGGATTATGGCGCCTCCGCCTGCGTCGGCTGGAGGGGACGATGTCAATCCTATAACTGGTAAGTCTTAGCGAAACATCAACATTTAAACACTGATTAATTGATCCGCATAATAGGTACAAAGCAAACCGATACTGACCCATCCCTCGATGAAATGAGTGATGAAGAGAAACAACGCGAGGCCGAACGCCTCTTTGTGCTCTTTGACCGCATGGAACGAATGGGTATGGCCAAGAACCCGATTCGAGAAGCGTATCAGAGCGGCAAGCTACAAGACCCGTAAACCTCCAGTTTAAGATCGGTTATTAAAGGACTTGACGCTTTCTTTTTTGCATGTTTTGGTGACTCTTTTCCCCCTTCGTTGTTTGATATTTTTTGTGTGTTTTATTTTGCATTAATCTATTATACCAATCTTGTCGATGTTCAATTGATAAACCAGTGTTTAATCTTTTGTTCAGTTTAGTTGTAATGCCATCATGCATGATGTCTAATGTAAACACCCCGCTCTTTTTCTTCTCTACTGGACTTCGACGAATGCACGGTAGAGAACGAGCCCGTTTGAGCCCGCTGTGAATTCAACGCTCGTTCCGGCGCCGACGAACCAGACTTCGCCCTCTGATTTGATGTCTTGTTTCTCTTCCCCGCCGTTGAACGAAAACGAGCCGTTTCCGCTGGTGACGATGAAGATGCTCGGTCCGTCGAGTGGTCTGTGAGAAGCTGATTTACTCGCTGGGACGTCTGTGAGCAGGACTGAGAATTCGGGGATTGGCGGGTCGTAGAGTGTTGTGTACGAGTCGGGTTCAGAGCTACAGTATGTGTAATATGAGATCAAGATGGGAATGGGAATGGGATTGCTTACTTTGGGTCGCTGGGGAAACTCTGTGGTTTCATGCGCTGTGCATCGGCCGAGCCCGAGTTGTATGTGAGCATCGAGACGAGGGTGGGTACGTCCCGGAGTTTAGGCGTTAGTCCGGCCCGGACGACGTTGTCTAAAGAGGTGTTTGTTAGTGTTTGTGGAAAAGGGGAGGGGTTTAGGGGGTCACCTGACGTCGCCATGCATTCAATTATATCTGTATAGCCCTCGGTTAGAAACCCAGTACACATGTCAAAGCAGGACTTGCCTCCGGAAATATACGCATGAGGCTCGTCCGCTTGAAGAAACATCGCTTCGCCCTCTTTCAACTCCACCACGTTGAGCAAAAACACGCAAAACACGCCTACGTCTCCAGGGTATTGCTTCGCCAAGGTCTGGGCTAGCTCTGCTACGCCCTTTTCTTCCTTTTGGGCTCCTCCACTTTCGTATCTCGCGATTAGGGTGTCGAGCGCCGATTTGACTTGGTCGTCTTTTGCGGTCATGAGTGCTTCGAATAGAGTGCGGAGGGCGGGTTTGGGGTCGGAAGAGTTGGGTGTGAATGAGGAGATTGCGTGTGGGTTTGAGGTGGAGATGAGGGATGCGAATTCGGGGACTGCGGTTAGGTAGACGGAGATTTCGTTTAGAGGGCGAAAGTTGCAGAATCCGGAAAAAGGGGTGATGGCGATGGCCATCTCTGGCTGTATGCATGTTTTAGAGATGGTCTAGACAAGTATATTGATGCGTACTTTATGATTGTCATCTAAGGGACAGGGGGTAAGACCATTTTATGCGTGGATCAACTAAAATAAGACGTACCCTTGTACACGTCTGGTCGCTCATTGTGCAACTTTTCGGCGAGTTGCTTGTTGGGATGAGCCTGGATGCTCAGTGCCTTTTCGATCGCTAGCACTTTGAAGAGAAAAGGCAAATCGTTTCCAAACCGGTTTCGTACCGCGTCGCCGATGAGTTCAGGGTGAGCTTGGAGATGACTGTGTAATGTCTCGCCTGACTGGAGCTTTGAGGGTAGTGTAGGATGTGTCCCCATCCAAAGCTTCATAACAGGGTCTCATGAGATCACTCTAATGATTGGCACTCAGGAACTCACCTCCGAGTACGGCTTGTCGTCTTGCAACTTGAACGAAGGATCTGCGCGCGCATACTGTCCTGCCTTGGAGTTTTGTCCTATTTTACCCCATTCGTACGAGTTGGCGCCCGCGATGAGGCGAAACACGGGCGGGTATGCTGTCATGATGATGGTCAGGGTAAGTTAGAAGGTTTATTTCGCAATTAGGCGCGATTTATTTGTACACGTGATTTCAGCGCTTGTGAGATCCGGCGCTTAGTCTGCCAGCAAAGACGCGACGTGGCGGATCGTGTAGCTCAAACCCAACCACATCATCCACCATGGCCCAGTACAACTACGAGGGTGGCCTGGCCTCGTATTTCATACTAACGTTTCTGTCGTTGGTGCTCATACCTTTAACGTTGTCGTTCAAGCCGAGTGGTGAGCTAATTTACGGACTTGTTTTGGTATGTTACTTATGATAAATTTATTGCAGCTGCTCGGAAATCGGCTTCGTGTAAATGTCCCGAGTGTACTGAGAAGGAGGCGAGGTTGAAGAAGTCTCAAGGACTGTCGCCTCTCCGGCTTGGCTTGAAGTACGTGGCTGCGCCGTTGTATTGTGCTGGAGCTCATTGTGTGTAGATTGTGGGTTACTATTGCCCTGTGGGCTGTATTCGGATATGTGGCGTATAATGCTGCGACAACGAAGACTGAAACCAAAATCTATAACCCATTCGAGATCTTGGGCATTAAAGCGGTATGTCTCGGTGTGATACTAAGCGGGTTTCGTGCTAACGTACTTGCTTATAGGGAACCGCTGAGAAAGACATCAAGCGTCACTTTAAGAAACTCTCTGTCAAATTGTATGCAGCTGCTTAGCTCGTTGTATGCCGTTGGCTAATTGTGCTTTGCAGTCACCCCGACAAGGTCAAGCTTGCCGTAAACCAAACGATGGAAGAAGTTTCTGCCAAATTCGTCGAACTTACCAAAGCGTACAAATCGTGCGTTTCTTGTTTGCATGACTTCATTGCACTCGATTGACGCATATTCTACCCAGCTTGACGGACGAGACCGTTCGCCAGAATCTTGAGCAATATGGTCATCCTGACGGCAAACAAGAATTCAGCGTTGGTATCGCAATTCCCCACTGGATCGTCGAGGGGAAGAACTCTATCTGGGTACTTGGTTTCTACGGGCTTGTCTTCATGGGCGTCCTCCCGCTCGTCGTCGTACGTATCCATCCACAGCATCCTCGTAACTGCCATCCTAACGTACATTCTAGGGCCGCTGGTGGTTCGGTTCTCGCGGAATTACCAAGGATGGCGTTCACGGAAGTACCGCTGCACTCTTCTTCAAGGCAGTCACGGACGAGGCCTCGATCGACGAGCTCGTTAGCTTGCTCAGCCGCGGATTCTATTCGGAGCAAAAGGCTGTTCCCCAGAAGGTCGTTCATACGTCGGCCGTTGAGGATGATCTGAATGGACTTGAGACCGAGATCAAAGCGGCGTTGGCATCTAGGTGGGGAACTGTTGCGCAGGTATGTGGGCTTTTTCTATATTTGATTTGAGGCTTATGCGAGCTGGACGATTTCCAGACTGCGAAAGTTCCGGAAGCGAGGCGGGCGTTGGTTTTGTTGTACGCACACCTTTTGCGGCTGCCAGTCAAGAACGAGGTTCTCCAAAAAGGTTGGTTATCTCGTATCTTGCGTCGGATTGAGAACTAATAATTATTTTCACAATCAGAACAAGCGTCTCTCATCCTTCGTGCCCCTACCTTGCTCACTTCCCTCATGACTATGACCCTCTCCCGAAACTGGGCTGCCTCTTCGCTTCAACTCATGCACCTACACGCCTACCTCGCCCAAGCCATCCTCCCATCCCCGCTCATTGAATCTCCCTCTACCGCACTCCTCCAGTACCCCAACATCAAGAAGGAAGACACCGTCACCGTCCACTCTGGCGAAGTCTCCGACCTGCTGTCTCGTCTTGACGACAAGGATCGGGCATCTGGTGTTCGTGCCGCCGCGGCGAGCTCTGGCAAACTCGAGATCATCGACGCCAAGTTCAAGGTTATTGGCGAGCGAATCGTTACTCCCAACGCGATTGTGAACTTGGTGTTCCGGGCTCAGGTTGTTCCGCGTGTCAAGTCCGAGGCTGCGAGCAAGGAGGAAAAGGAACTGAGCGTTGATGAGGCAAAGGCTGCGGCAAAGGCACTTGAGGATCGGGAGAACACGTTTTTGGGAACCAGGCACGAGACAGAGCCCCTACCTGATGGCGAGACGGAAGAGAGCGCGAAGTATGTACATGCACCTAGGTGGCCAGAGGTACGCTTTTCCATCCCCTATTAGCGCACTGTGATCTGAGGTTTGAGACTTGTCCGTAGAATCGCAAGCCGTCTTGGTGGGTCATGATTTGCAACCAACCCGGCGACAAGGTTATCTTCGGCCCGCAAAAGTTTAGCGATGTCCCAGAGGCGGTTCCTGGCGCGTCTGGATTGTCGGCCAAGGGACGTTTGTACAAGCTTCAGTTCCAGTCTCCACCAAATGTTGGGACATATGCGTTCCGTGCGGTGTTTGTGAGCGATACCTTTGTGGGAGATGACTTGGCCATGGATCTCAACGTACGTATCCACCTATTCTCTTGCTAACCCGACGCTGAGCTTGGTTGTGAACGTTCTAGCTGACTGTCGAGGACGTGTCTTCGCTGAGCGCCGAAGAAGCCGGCAGGGAGGATGAGATTTCAGAACCTGATGAGGATACCATCGCTGGCCAGATGGCTGCGATGCGCGGAGGTGCTGTGAAGCGAGCCGCTGATGATGACGACGACGACGAGAGCGACACAGACGGAGACGACTCATCGGACGATAGTAGTGATAGCAGCGACGATGACTAGATTATTGCATAGTATGTTTCACTAGTCACTAAAAATGCAATATTTTGCGAAAATAGATTTATATCACGTCATGTGATTAGCTCGCACGCCAAGACTCATACGATCGACCTCAGCAGCACCGGCCCCGCTTTTCATCTGGTTGATCAACCTCCACCAACTTGACCATGTACGCTATTATTAGGTGCCAGTCGTGGACCCTTAAGTATCGGTCAAAGAGTCACCCATTACCATATTGGGCAAACCGGTGCTTTAAAGCGTGGCCGAGGACTAGGGTGTATTTGCACACCGTTATCATACATAAACCAGCTGTCTGTTGTGCGTTTTCCTCGTCGACTCCAGACCTCCCCCTCTCCTGCGAGCTGATAATCTACCCCCTCGGCCCTCCTACATGCCCTTTCCCGACATGACCTTTGTCTGCGAGGCTACTTTTGTCGCCTACGCCCTCCTCTCGAGTTTTGGTACCATTACCAAGAAGGACCGCGATGCGGTTCGTTATGTGTTGGAGCTTTTGAGCAGCTATGTGAGCCTGAAACCGTGTACTTTCAGTCTGCGGAACGTTGACTAATCTGTGTGTCAGGACATCGCCACCCAGGAAGTTCTTATGACACACGACATGTGCGTTCTTGCTGGGGTATATTTGCCTCAACTTAGGACCATGGCGCTGCGACATAGTTATGAGCATCGAGGATCGCTGGAAAATGATTCCGTACGCTATCACTCTGTCTTTTCTTCTCAACTTGGCTAATTTGCATCTTTGTAACGCGTACAGCACGCTCGCATGCTCCTAAGTGTGATTATTACACCTCTTATTCGTCACGTATCGCCAGAACAATATCGAGATATCATCAGCTCCGTTAAAGACGCCAACACACTTCTATCTATGCCTATGTCCGTCCTCAACGAGCTTGTCGCTGCTTGGCGAGTCCAGCACTTGGAATTGGTTCTAAACTGGCGCTCCTTCCCTGTCTTGGGTACCAACACTTACTCTTTTGGGTGTACCGTTATGCGCGGCTTCCGGATTGAAGACGTATTGACGCCCCTTCCGTACCCCAGCTCTGCTTCGTCGCGATTGTCGATGGACGGAACGTGCAAAATGCTTTACACTGACTCGACTGGAGCTGAGCCAACAGATCCGAAATCTGAACCGCCCAATGGCTCTTTCTTTCCTTTTGCTAGAACTTCACGCTTAGCTATGCATGGCCGAGAAGTCAGGTCGTCTATTTATAGCGACTCTAGCAGTATTCAGAATTTGCCATATATCGAGGTTGGATCCTAGGGAGAACTACTCGCGAAGATCCCCGCAGTCAGCTCAAGCCAGTGCTCGTGCCATGATAAACGAGCGCTATGTTTCATACACGAGCGAGGGCACCCAAGCGAACAGGAGCGCAAGTCGACGATTCCAAGTGGGAGGAGGATTGTTCGGTGTATGCGCTCGAAACTTAGGGCTTTATCACTGTCTATATAGATTTCTCATGAACCGTTGTTTCGTTAATTTATTGTCTTGTTTTGTCAGGATTACATCAGTTTGAAGGATTTAATATTCATTTGTGCGTCACCGGCTCGCAGGCTTGCCGCCTAGTACTTGTGTTACACGCAAACATGATGTAGTGTAGAACTCCCTTTTCGACTATTCCTGCAATAGTTTTTTTGTAGTGAACTACTCTCATGGAGCCTGTTAGTATGACCGATATGAGAAACTTCTGGGGGTCGAATGGGTGATTTTGATCACTGGCTGGGTTATGTGTATGCCAGTATCGCGGGACATAAAGATGCGTGAAAACGTAGCGACGTGTTGGAGTAGCAGTTATCCTTGTGGGAACACGGCCATTATG
Organism: Ceratobasidium sp. 395; assembly: GCA_019616345.1. NCBI lineage: Eukaryota > Fungi > Basidiomycota > Agaricomycetes > Cantharellales > Ceratobasidiaceae > Ceratobasidium > Ceratobasidium sp. 395. The sequence continues at coordinate 13,890 of WSTH01000992.1, forward strand.
TAGCTGAATCGGAATTTTAAGATATCTATCAGTGACACGCGGAGCGGCAGCAGCCGCGCGACGACGCGTTGGTGGGCAGATAACTCACGTGACGAATGGCACACGGCTGCCAACTTGAGCCTTACTACTCTTACTCCGAGTTTTATTGGCCCGTTTCTCGTACGGTAAACTACTACTTGTCAACACATCTCACGCGTTTCTATGAGCATGTATGCTACGATTCGGTCAGCTCTTGATGAATGGAAGGCTAGCAGATCGATGCTCACCGCTGCTATTGAATCCTATCGGGATGCGTGCATTACCCTCTGCGTCAAATCTTCGACCCCTGTACATCAAAGTTACGAATATGCTATGCTCGAGCACCTATTTCTCACAGTCAATTCTGAACTTAACTCGTTGGAAGCAGAAGAACGCGTCCTTTATGGCCTACGTTTGGTTGTGGCTTCGATGAGAAACACGTCGACAACGCTTGTCCAAACAAACACCCTCCCACCCGAACTTTTAGCTAATATCTTTGTACTACCAAAAACTTATTGCTCTCACTCAGGCGACGCCAAGGGTGATTTGCAAAATTTTGCTGGGGTTTGCAGATACTGGCGACGAATCGCTCTGAATACCCCGGGCCTATGGGCTCATGTCGACGTCGGGCCTGATACTTCGCCCGATCTAGCTAATATGTTACTCGATCGCTCAAGCCAAGCACACATCTATTTGCACCTACACGGACTGAAAGCTAATGAACCCACAACTAAACCTGGAGCACTATTGGTTATAAAGGCACTCAGGCCCCATTTACACCGCGTCCGAGACTTTAAACTGGAATTCAACGGCGTGTCTCGTGACTTTATAGACACGGTCTTGATCATGTGGCTTAGTAACGGTAATCCTCGTATCGCAAGGTCCTTGGTGATACTTCAACCGCACGCCCAATCGCTTCGGTTATATGATGGGTGGAGTAATATTACAGAAAATGAATCAAGGAACGCTAAAGAAATGCTTCGGTGTCTGAGTATACTTCGATTGCAACATGCTAGGTTCGATTGGGACAGCATGGCTTATTCTGGGCTAGTCGACCTTCGCCTGAGCTCGCCTCGTACCCCCATGACCATATCGGTATCTCAGCTTGGGCGTATTCTTGCCTTAAACCCTGCGCTACAAACACTAAAACTAAACTCCTTGAGGGTTGTTCGTGAGGAGGGCTGGAGCTGTCCTCCACCTATATTGCTGCATGGCTTGCGGTGCCTTTGTTTATTCCAAATCGATCACAACAGCCTAGAACTTATTCTACCTTTGATCGGCTTACCACGTCCTTGTCCTGAGCTTAGTGTCGGCTTAACGACGGCTAACCCAATCCACAACATTGTGGAGCAATTTCTCGCAAATTCAACTGCGACGTCACTATATTGCTATGACCGTAGCGCCAACAAGAGTCACACCTGGTTACCCACCCTGCAATTGATGACCTGTCTCCGTAGTCTGATATTGGAGAAATTCCGCTTTTGTGAAATGCTTCCTATCTCAGAGAACGAGACACTAGCACACCCTGTTACACCTGCCGTTGTACTTCAAAGCTGCACAGTGACCCTCAAAGGACTCGAAAATCTTGTTCACAATTATGGGATACAGGACCTACGCCTTGAACGGTGCAGGGAACCGGGTGGCGGGAAGGAGCTGGAACATATAAGGGAGTCATTGCTGGGTGCGTGCGCTGGGTTGAGATGTAGTGTGTCCGACATCAGCTCAACGTTACGTCATACTCACTGTAACAGAGACATGTAAACATTTTTAAGTTTGTACACTGAATT